>JAANYP010001510.1:0-85715 GCA_020465985.1 Centrapalus pauciflorus
GTATAAATGTTTAAACAAACCGCACCGATTTACAGATCCAACATATCCGATGAGAGTAAATCACTTAGATAAGGCTCGGTAATGGGATTACACATCGAGCACCTGAGGGTCGTGGTAGAGAACTATTCTCCCAACCCATTCGTTAGAAAAACGGTTTGAAAGGGTAGGAATAGATGTACTCTAATTGTGAGAGAAGGTGAACAGCTTAATCTATGTACAATATGATACGAATCGCATGATAATCAATTTTTGGATCATCAGACACAGAATGTGCAAAGATTGCGAAAAGGTGATGAGGTCTAAGTTCGGAAGATGAGTGCTATTGTGGAAGTGTGAAATTTCTTTTTAGGAGGTACAAGTTGACCAAAAGAAAGGGAGGGATTTTATAGCCATACAAACGAAGTATTCTAGACATATTAGAACGTTTTGGGGATTAGATGGAACAAGTTGAACGTAGGCCGCCTTGCAGCACGCCGATTCAAGTGAAGCGACCAATCCTCGATGCCGGGTACTGACAGTGATACCGATGTGGTCCGACTTTAATACTCGCGTGGCAGTTATTTGGTCCTTATATTTAACTACTCACAGCCTGACATAATGGTTTGCTGTGTTAGTTTGCTAGGTGCAAGAGAATCCGAGAGAGATGCTGAGGAAAGCGGGTTGAAGCGGATGTCTACATAACCCAAGTCGAAACCGAAGCTGGGACTTTGGTATCACGCGGAGGGAGAGCTAGAGTTGGAAGGCGTTACAACAAGGAATTCTGACTACGAAGGAGCAGCTTGAAGCGCAAATCGACAACGGGGAGGTTTCATTCCTAGTAGGTAGAGATTGTTATCCTGGCATGCAAGAAACGAAACATCGGTAGCACATTTCAACGGCGAGGCAGAGGATGATTTTGCCTGCTGGGAGTGGCTGCTCACAGTTCTGTGGTACAACACATTTGCGGGATTACGCTGTTGGGCTTACACTCAAACTCCTATTAGGATAAGACAATCAATCTAACAATGGCGAATAAATATAAGCCAGTTAAACAGCTAAAACACAAGCACATAGACATAAGCATCAGCTTATTCGTGATTGTGACGAAAGACTTAATCAAACTGGTAAAGGTGGCAACTAAAGATAATAATGCAGATTTATTTACCAAAGCGTTTGATAAGTCACGGTTTGAGTATTTAATTCAACTGAATGGAATGCGCAACCCAGAGTAATTTGACCTTAGTAGTAGTAAGTTTATTTTATTTTATTGTAGAGTAGTAGTTTTTCTTTCTTTTCAGTAATCTGCTAATTTAGGAAAGTTTCTATTTTTAGTAAGTTTCTATCTTTAGTAAGTTAGTAGGTTAGCTTATTTTACTGCTTTTCTTATGAAAAAAATAAAAGAAAAAAAGAGAGAAAATTACAAAAATACAAAAAAAGAGAATATCAGAAAAAAAGAGTTAGGTCTTAGATACATAGGTTCAAAGTGACGAAAATTAGCACAGTCGTTACAAACTCTAAGTGTTTAGGCTTTCACACATAATGCAACTAAATCCTAAGTGTTATACTTTGTTTAGTTTGATGTGTTGGTAGGCATAATACATATAGGGAATCTCAAGGCTAATAACATATTCTAGAAAAAGTCAAGCGTGTCACTAACTTAGATGTACGACCAATCGGTCTTAATGAGGTATGCAAACTTTCTGGGGATGTATGGAAACATCAAATACATCTTAAAATGGAATGAATAGAAAAATCATATAAAACTGAGAGTCGAAAACATGCAACTCTGTTGTACGTAAGTACAGACCTGTTGTCTCTGTTTAGATTCGGGTTAGCAGATATGTCGCTCTGTTGTACGTCAGTACAGACCTGTCACCGCTGTCTGCTAACTTTAAAATAAACCTTAAGTCGAACTAAGACACTTTGTTGTATGAAAATACAGACCTGTGTCCGATGTTTGTCTTTTAAAGAAAGTTTGCAAATACCAACAAGTTAGAATCTTTGTCTGTGTGCCTTGATCATAAAAGTATGTCTATGTCTGCGTCACGTAAGATAATTTCCTGATAAATAAAAAGGCCAAGGGATATTCCGAAATGTAGAATGTTTAAAAGGGGTAAAATACCAACAATCGGCTAAATAGGTATGTCACGACAAACAAACAAAGGAATAAAAAATTCCTAAGTGTGAAAGTTTTAAGTACTGAAAGTTAGTATCAGACATCGCTATCTGATTGAACCTTTCTTAGACTATACTCATCAAAAATATGTTGTTAAGTATTTAGCTTAGATTGTAAATTTTTCTTAAGACGAGATTAAATTTTTTGGTCAAAATTTTATTTTTCTTTATTTTATTTTATCTTTACCTTAGTTTATTTTATTTCATTTTAGTTTAGTTTAATTTTTAATTAGGTAAAAGGTCAAAAGTTACTGAGGGTGCATTCAAAGTTGGATAAAATAAACAATGCGTGAACTATCTTGAGCTTAGGGTAAAAGAATTGGCATAGTTTATCTGGTTACATGATACCGTAGAAAAAAGTTGGAAAAGTTGAATTTATTTCAAAATTTTCAAAAATTTTTCTAAGTATTGGTGGTTTCGAATCTAAGACAGACTCGAAGCGGTAAGACTTCGAATCTGTCAGTAGATTCGAGTCTATGTTTAGAATCGAGGGTTGGTGGTATAAATAGGTCAACAGTGAAGTCATTTAAGATCTTACTGTTTTCGAATCTATACACTCGAGTCTACTGCGGCGATCTCGATTCTATTCTCGAATCTATCGTATTTCTTCTAAACGACATTTTGTCGAGTCTCTTACTTGGTGTTTCGATTCTACAGATTCATCTAGGTATAATCAACCGGATTGTACAAGATTTGTGTAGTTTTATACACAATTTTAGACTAAATCGTCGAATTTTGAAGTTTTATGGGTCGAAATAGGGTTTTTGCTAAATTACCAAGTTTGGACCTATAAAAGATCAAATTAAAAGCATAAATCAATGATTAGAACCTAGTTGAAATAATGTATGTGATTTACTAAGTTCAAAATGGTTAAAATCTTGGGTTTTGTTGAAAAAATTAGCCGACGGGGTTTCGAGTCTGTTCATGGACTTCGAATCTGTTCATGGGTTTCTCGAATCTGTCATTAGATTCGAGATGACCATGATCTTCGAATCTGTCCATTAGACTCGAATAATGACACTTCGAATCTGTGCATTACATTCAAATATGGACACTTCGAATCTGTTACTTTCGAATCTGTACTTTATTTATTTTGTTTAATTTAAATTTTATTAAACTTGTGGAAATTTAATTGTGCTAGATTTTGTATTTAATAAAGTACAAAATAAAACCAATTTGAATTTGAACAAGTTTATTGATTTTTAATGAGTCTAACAGTTTTATTTATTGTGCAGATATGGCGGTTCGCGCTTTTGTCCCTAAGCATAATATGGTCCTTAATCCAGACATGAATCTCCCTGAGGCGCAGGGATTCCGTGAAGTACTGGATTTTCTAGCTGAATCAAGGATCGGACATGCACTATGGCATAATGTGCAGCTAGTGTTACCCTACATCCGTCAATTTTATGACCATTTGCAAGTAGACTGCTCGGTCACTCCGACAGTTCTACGCACTCGCATTGAAGGACAGCCGTTAGTATTTTCGGCTGATATGATTCGTCAAGTGCTGCAGTTGGGCACTCAGGAACAAGAAGCTGGTCCTATAGAATTTCCGATGAATATAAGGCAAGCGGCCTTTCAAAGAATGGGGTACAGCCTCGATGTGACAAAAGTGTCATACATGAAAAGTGGATTGATAGGACAATGGAGGTTTTTGGCGCATGTATTTATGGTGTGCTTTGCTGCGAAAAAGGCAGGGTTTGACTATATTGTCGCGAAGATTCAATCGGGGATTGTCGCAATGGTGTATAATCGCCCATATAGTTTTTCAGAGATGATCTTTTCGGAGTTTGTTCATCAGATATCTGCTCCCGAAAATCAGCAGTTTTTGCTCTATCCGAGATTCATTATGATGTTGATCAGACACTTTTTGCCGAACTTGCCAATAACAAATGACTTTCAGAGTGTTGCCATCCTGGACAAAAGGATTTTCGCTGATTGTTCCTCACACCGAGGAAGATTGGCTGTTCCTGTTGCTCGTCCATTGTTCGGAGCTATTGTGGATAGGGATTTTCAAGCCCCGGAAGATGCCAACTGGGCAGGGGTCGTTGAGTTTCCACAACAACAACAACAGCAACAACGTCAACAGCAACAACAGCAGCAACGTCAACAGCAACAACAGCCTCGTGCTCGGCCACGTGATCCAAGACGCCGACAGAGACCAGCAGCGAGTCAAATTCCGGCAACCAGGCCTTCGACAAGCCAGCAACCAGAAGTTACAGAAGCCGGGCCCTCAAATATTCAAGAAGCTGGGCCCTCAAATGTTGCGAGAGAAACTGAACAGCTAAGCCAGACGCTTAATGAAATTTGGGAGGCAGGGCCTCATGCCAATGAAGATGTTGCAGCAGCATTGGTTGGTGAGCTGCTTAGTCCACCAGCAGATGAAGATGATATTTTTAGAGATGTGGAGGAATACGAGCCAGAAGGGGCAGATGACGGATTAACATCTTCGGAATCCGAATCAGAATCAGCGGAAGTTCCGACAGCTGCAGTTCCTGATATTCAAATTGGAACTTATGGTTCGAGATTGATTATAAATGAAGGTGGTCCGAGGAGGCGCGTGAACAGGGAATTGGAGGAGTCTGATTTTGAAGAAGAGGAAGTTGCTCAACTAGTGACAAGGCAACGGGCCAAACGTTACAGGTTCATGCAAGGATCATCTTCAGCTCCTGTAGATCAACCAGAAATTCCACAACCTCAAACCACCAGTCCACCACCACCACCACCTCAAGATGAACCGTATATACCATCACCGTTCATTCCTACTCCTATACAGTCCATTCCATCTACCTCGACCACATACACTGACAACCAAAGGTTTCTGCAGCTTAAAGCTCGCGTTGACTTCCAGAATATCCAAATCTTAAGCCTAACAAAGGCGATCAGAGAAATTCAGACACATAATGCAAATCTTGATAACGAAAATGCCGATTTGAAGAAGATTGTAGAGCAAGTCCAGGAAGAGAACGTAGAATTGAAAACTTTTGTTTGCGATCAGGCAGCTGAGATAAGGTCGATGCGCTCCCTAATTGAGCAGTTAATGAAAAATTTACAGGCTCAGGGGGAGACATCGTGCCGAGATCAGGAGGTGCAGAGAAGAGATGATAATGAAGGCGATGATCCCGGTGCGAATAAAGAGATTGAGTCTGTAGATTTTCCTGCAGCTCAAGTTACACAAGTTCAGGGGGAGCCTAGTCAAGGCGAAGGAGAAAGGGGTGAGGCCAGTTCATCTAAACAGCCTACAGACTTTGAGATCAGTGAGATGATTGAAGCGCTCATGGATCTCGATGATGATCCACTGGATGTAGGTTTTGATAATGAAGATGAAGAGCTGGAGGAAGGGGAGTTTGTGCCAGGGGAGATAGTAGACTGGCAGTCGGATGATGAAGTACTTGCTGATGAGGATGATGAAGCTGACGAGATAGTTGTGCAGCAGAATCCTATCACTGATACTTACATGATTGATGGAAATAAAATTGTCGATGCAGATATAGTTAATGTTGCATTGAATCCTCAGCCATCGACAGAGGAACCTGCAAGAGAGCTAACTAATGAAGAAAAACGAAAGCTATGGTTCAGGGCTGAAGAGAAGGAAGCAGCAATTAAAAAGACAATGAGAGTGCCAGGTACTGGGAAGCTGTCTGAGCGAATTTTAAGCTGGTTCTTTGACAGAGATCTGCAGCTATTTATATAAAGAGAAAAGACGGGCTTCAGTACATGAGGCGAACTTTAAAAGCGTTCAACTCCCTGCCAAAAATCGAAATCACTGCGCTAGCTTGGAAAGATCTTATAAACATTGGCAATGATCCCTACGCGAGCGTAATCGAAAGAATCTTAAGAAAGGAAGGGAGATCAAGGAAGTTCGAGCGTTTGAATCCAAGGGTCGGGAGAAGAGTAGAGGATCCGTCACGTATTGATCCTCTAACTGGACGACCTTGGATGAGAATTCACTATAAGCCGGCTAGATGTCTTAGGAAGGTTCCTCTCAAGCCAATGCCACAAAATATTCTGAAGAATCTGAAGTGGTGGTATGCTGACACGGAAACTGGGGAAGCGGTCATGGAAGACTTAGAAGAAAATGTTATTCTTAGAGTCTATGACCCGCTTCACCTGGTAAACCTATCTAAAGAAGATCTGCAGATTTTGTATAATTGTAAGATTTCCAGTGATGCACATATGGATACTGAGGCTAGTAAGTATGAAAATGTGGTCAAGGTATGCGTCGAGAAAGGTCTGTATGCTGGTAGTGTGTTGAATCAATAAATAAAACCAAGTTCTTAAATCAAATGTGTGAATTATTAGAAGCTATCGTCAAGGGGGAGTCTGTTGGTACATCCCGTGTGACGATAGCAGTCTAAGTGGTCTTACATTGTGATTTAGCATGTGTTTGCTATATATATATTATATATGATTGATGCTTATTAGTGTTTGTATGTTTGAACTTGATGTAACGTATTACAAGAAGTTCAAACATAAAGTTCAAAGATAAAATCAATCATAAGGTAATATCATAAGTTTTATCACTTAAGAGTTTAAGTATTTTGGCTAGATTCGAATTACTTAAGGGAATACATTCGAATCTGAGATAGATTCGAATGAGACCTTAGATTCGAATGGGCTAGATTCGAGACTGTCAATATGGACAGACTCGAATGGGCCTTGGGCCAGATTCGAGCTTGGCCCACAACAGACTCGAATCAGGGTCTATAATTAGAGATAGACTCGAATCATTAAGGGACTTTTTGCAGAATTCGTGAGGGATTAAGCAAAGGGCGATCTCGAGTTTATCAGCTAGGTGAGTGCCGTTTCGGAGAGAATTAGTTCGTAGGATCGTTCGTGTGTCGTTCGTTCAGCGTCTAATAGTCTCCGTGTTCCGTTGGTTGAGAGTTGTCCGTCTAACCGTCAACGAGGAT
Organism: Centrapalus pauciflorus; assembly: GCA_020465985.1. NCBI lineage: Eukaryota > Viridiplantae > Streptophyta > Magnoliopsida > Asterales > Asteraceae > Centrapalus > Centrapalus pauciflorus. The sequence goes on from JAANYP010001510.1 coordinate 7,068, forward strand.
TCCGCACTCGTTCACGGATCCGCGTCTAGATAGATCTTGCAGTCGTAGACCTTACATTACTTGCTGTTGTTTGGGAAACTTTTGGACACCATGCTTTTGGCATGTGCAGATTGGAACAGATTTACCCCTTTTATTACCTTTTGAGGAAGATGCAGTGTTACAGTTAGAAGGTACAAAAACCTGGGGAGTAGCATGGCATACACTCATCTTCTCTTTTCCTTTCTTACTGGGGTTTGAGGCTGCTATAGGTACACTCATTGTTTTGTGTCCTTTCTCAGCTTCTTTGCACTCAAAGTCTTCATTTTTAATTAGATCTTCTTTAGATTTAGGACTGGTTTCAAGGACAGACTCATCTAATGGTTCATTAACAAGCCTATCAGCAACTTCACTCATTGGATGAATGTATTTGTTGTTGTATGGAGGTGGAGTGGCTCTGTATCCTATACCTTCTTTGGGATTGAGCTGAGATTTTACCCTATCTTTGAATTGAACGTTCATTAGGTGTTCCAGCTTTTGATTTGCCAATTTGAAGTTTCCTAGATCTATATTGACAGATTCTAGTTTCTTATTAGCTTCTAACACCTTCTGATCAGCCTCATCTAATTTCTTATTTAAGGACTCTATTTTCTTATTTAGCTCCTTTTTCTCCCACTCATGATATGTTCTATCATGTCCCATTTGAATCTCATTATCCTTATAATCATTGATCTATCTTTCAAGATCTTCTATGGCCTGCATATACTCATATCTCCTTTCTTCCATCTTAGCTAGAGTTTTGCACATGCTCTCATTATGATATCTGTACTTTTTAACCTTATTATTGCATGTTTGAGAGCAAAGTTTAGCATTTACCTCAGATGGTAGTTCAGTGGAGGTGACATTTGATGTTTCTGCCATTAGAGCTTGATTTTGAAACTCTTCCTCTATCTGATCACTCCAGTCAAACACGTTGTCTTCTTGAGAAACAAGTGCTTGTGATGATGAAGCTTGAGTAGTTTGCTGGGGTCTTGGTGGCTATTGACCTTGGGATCTGCATTCTCTGGCAAAGTGGCCAAGCTTGTGACATTTAAAGCATTCAACTTTGGATTTATCAAATGCTGGTTTCCCTTCTGGTCTGGCTTGGAAGTTGGATCTGCCAGTTCTTTTCAGAAACCTTTTAGCCCTCATAGTCAACATTGCATGCTGCCATTTCAAGTCCATCTCTTCTAGATCATCTGGATGGATCTGTTCTAAATCTTCAGCATTTAGAGGAAACAGTCCATCATTGGCAACAAAGGCCTCATAATGAACTTCAGTAGAGTTACGATCAGCACCTGAGAAGGAATCACAGCAGTTAGATTTATCAGTTAATGTTGATGACAACAGAGCAGTGTTATGATTATAAGAAAAAGATTTCTTTTTAGTTTCAATCTCAGTTTCAAACACTCTCAAACTGTTGTAAAGATCATCCAGCTCTATTTCATCAAGAGTGTCTTTGGTTCTCCATTGGGTAGCATAGACTGTCCACTCTTCACCAAGAGATCTGAGAAAATTTTTGTTTACTTCATCTTGATCCAAGCAAACTTTGGCACTCTCCAATTCACCTATCAGTTTGTTAAACCTGTCAAAAATTTGAGTAAGGTTTTCATTCTTGCAACCAAAAAAGTTCTCATACTGCTGTTTCAAAAGATCTTTTTGATTTCTCTTGGTGCTAGCATTACCAGCAAATCGTTTCTCTAAAGCAATCCAAAGAGAATGAGCAGTGTAGAACTTTTTAAACTGGTGTTGATAAGCATTAGGAAAGGCTATCTGTAGAAGTGTAAGAGCTTTCACTTCATTCATTCTAGCCTTTCTTTCAAGTTCAGTTTTTGGAGGGGTTTTTATGGGTTTGTCCTCATCATCAAGTTTAGGATCAACTACAGGAGGATATTCAACAGCTTCCCAAATGGCATAGTCAATAAATTGAATGTGCTGTTGAATCCTGAGTTTCCACATCTCAAATTCAGTGGGTTTGAGCATAGGCACTTTGTGTCCTTGCCCAGATCCACTACTGCTATTATCAAATTCCATTGCAGAGAATTAAAATTTTGTAAAAGAAAGCTTCTGACTTTGAAAACAAAGAACGACCTGTGGCTCTGATACCACTTGTCAAGATCAAATTAACTACCTAAGATTAACTGGTTTGAATTGATCAGAGTATAAACCAATAACCTTGTGTTGAATCAAAGTCTAATTAAGAAGTTTGCAGAATAACACTTAACTGTTTTAAGAAAAGCTTTTAAAACAAATAATCACATAAACATAATCAATAATCAAAAGATCACTTGTATTGCCAAAACTCAATGATTACAATCACCTCTAATTTGTTTGATTAGACGAAGAACACAGATTGTTCTTAGGGTTTTACAACCTTAGAGGCTTACGAAAAACTTAAACAGAAAAGCAATTACAACTTGAATCAACTTGTACGTGCAGAGTTACAATAGAAAAATCTATTCTATGTATATATACTGCTTTCTGATTTGTTTCCTTGATAAACTCTGATTTCTCTGATAGTAGATATGCTTGAGTCTTCAAAATATATTTTTTCCTGAATATCAGCACTTTCTGTTTATTGAGTTTTTGAGCAGCTTGAAGTCTATCTGTTGAGCAGCCTGAGTCTAAACACTGGCAGCTTGAACTTTTGAACTAGCAGCTCGAACTTCTTCAACTAACAGCTTGAACTTTGTACTTACACAGAAAATCTACTAACAGTTTGAGAAATCTAACTAACAGCTTGACATACTTAGAATATTTCCCAACATTATGGATCAATTTACCATCAGCAAATGATCGGCAAAACTTCATGTTGTAATATATTCCCAGTTGTAATCAGCACACAAATGTTTCTTTATCACTCACAAGAAGAATATAAACTCAATAATTGTGCAATGATGAAGAACAAAGTAAAAATTGTAGGAGAATGAATGCAAAGTGGCGGCTGGAATGTTTTCTCAAATGTCAACCGTGTATTGAATACAAACCCTAGGAGCCTATGTGTAGGCTCCTATAATTAAGTTTCAAGGAAAATTACTTTTGGCCCTTGAACTTTTACATAGAAATAAACTAACTAGAAAATAAATACAAGACTAAACTTTAACTAAATAATTATTACAAAATAAATCCACACGATTGAAATTTAATATCTAACAATCTCCCCCTTTTCGATCAATGTGGAGAATCTGGAACTCTGGCATGGACTGTTGATTCACGGAGCCTAAGGATGACGTCATATCGTTTAACCACTTGTCTCATGTGTAGCCGTTCGTCCAGGTATTCAATGCCGCTGAGGGTATCTTGAATTTCCTTCTGTGAGCATCTGAGTTCTGGATCTGGTTGAGCATCATATTCTTGAACTCTTCGTGTAAGCTCGGCTTTAACCATTCTGAGAGTACCGTCGGAATAACAAGGAAGATCCTCAAAGCGCATGAATCTCTTGTAACCTTTCCAGTTCCCAAAAATAACACCCGGGGCTCCTCTGAAGATGACTCTGTAAGCAGGATGGTGGGCTAGAAGAAAGCTATCTTGGTCAGGGGCTCGTAGACCAACTTTAACCAGCGAGCTCTCTATCGCCATTTGAAAATCTTTGAGGCACATGATAATAGAGCGGCAGTTCATACTTCGAATGAGAGCCCCAACAGCAGTCATGTGAGACAGACGCTTTCTGATATATGTCTCAGTCGGTTGTGTAGAAATTCAACATCGTCCACATTTATGAAGTCCAAGTCATTTTCGAAGAACTCCTCAACTGTGCCATCTTCTCCCTCTACCTGAAAGGCATGATAAAATACTTTCGCTCTTCTGCACATTATAATGTTGAGGAGTTTCTTTATCTTAGATTTCAAGACTTTGGACCTCCTTTCCTTGAGCATTAATTGGTTGTATTCGGCCTGTTCAGCTTTGGATACGTTGGTCAGTTCCATGAGTAAGCGCCTGCTGTAAGACCCTGGTTTTTTTCTGAACACCATCTTAAACCGTTCTTCCAGGTTCGGATTCTGGAACAGCTCTGGAGGAAACTTTTGTAAGAATTCTTTGAGGCCCTGAACGGAGGGTTCTTCTATCTCTGATGATTTGGCTTCAAGTAATTTGAAGATTTTCCCCCGCAGTCGTTGTCTTAATTCCTCTTTCAACTTAGGTGGCAGAGTGTGTACCTCACCTCTTGAGTACCAACCCACCCAGTACAAATCACTGTCATCGTAAACACCTGGCTGCTCAAGAGGGTCATCAAATCTATCTACCCACCTGGTTTCTGAGGGCCCTGGCTCCATATATTTTACTTTGGTTGCAGGTTTGGCTGAGGGAGGATTTTGAGATTTGGGAGGGCTTTGGACTATTTGGGATTCTTATTGTGGAGCTGAGGGCGGAGAGTTTTGTGGTGATTCAGGCTCAGGTTTAGGTAAGATTAAGGGTTGGTTGTCATCAGTATCGGAGTCTGAGTCAGACACCAATATGATTTCAACCTTTTCGTGTAAGGGTTCGAACTCTACCATGACTGTCATCGAATCCAATGGAGCTGGACCCTCAAACATTGGCTCGTCTTCTATCATCATATACTCCTTAGCCTCGTGCATCTTATCTCCTGACCCCTGAACCTCTGTACTTTCTGATTCTGCTCCCCCTACGATCAACATAAGGTCCTCAGACTGAGTCTTTTGGCGCTTCTCCCCCTCATGGCGATCAGGGTCGTCCTGATCATCATGCTTCCGCTTTTGGAACTCAGCCTGTGGACGACACTGGAGCTCGATAACGACAGATTCTAGACGGTCCATGCGGGAGTTCAGTTGCTCCTGGACTTGAAGTATTAGGCGGTTTTGCTCGTCTATTTTATCTGACAGCTCCTGAATCATGATTTGGACTGATCGGGTCCCTGGTGGAGGCACATCCTCAGAAGCGACACCCTTACCCTTAATTAATGACAGAAGGGCGGTATGTCGTTCCTCGGCAGCCTCCTTGTGGGCGTCCAGGGCAGCCTGGGTAACAACACCGGCAGCACGTAGAGTTGCCGTTAACATCTCTAAGTTTATTTGGAGTTGGCCTAAAGTGGATGGCGTAGATGGAGCCACTTCAGGCCTTCCTTCTGTCATCTCTGGCTCCACAATGGGATGCTCAAATCCATAAGTTTGAGGGGCCGGCACGGAGGCTGCTCGTTGATGGGACGCCACGAAGGCGTCATGCGATGTGTGTGGGGGTGGGTAGTGAATCGTGGGAGAAAGATGTTCGGTCACATGGGGCTGAGTGTGACCTCGTTCAACATCACGACTCTCCGAATGAGAGGGTGATGGCACGTGTGGTAAAACCCCGTGCAATGAAGTAGCACCCTGTTGAGAGGATGCAAAGTGGGTGGTTGGGGTGAGTTCGACCATCGGACTAATGGTCTGAAAGTGGGTTGTCCGGCTGATTGGGTTGTGGTCACCCTCGGATGTTACTTCTATCCCTCTTACAACAGAGACGGTTCTTTCAGAATCTGCCGTCTCTGCTGCCTCACCTGCTCCTCCCTCTCTCACACTCACAAGCTCCCGCTCACCTAACCCCAAAGATTGTTCAACTTCCCCCGCTTCTCCCTCTTCCTCACTCATTCTAACCTCACCTTCGGACTAGGTAGGCTCAGTCGGATCTGACCGAGCCTCATCCGAATAAAATTCTCTCAAGTACGCCCTAACCCTTTTAGATTTCACTGCCCTTTGAAGAAGGGACAGTGGGATTATTATCACTGGTATAGAAGGAGCCCCTTTTGGCAGATTAAGCTTTTGGATCGCCACTGTTTGGCAAACGTCTGCCTCTGGACGTTCATGAATGTCGTCGTCGTTGTCCATGGAATACTGAATTATTAGTTGTAGAAAACGCTGGAGAGGGATGTATTTTCGTCCTCATTTGGTGCCCCTCCCTAGATGAACTCTCCTCAATTCCTCGAAGAGGAATGCTGCGTAATCAAAGTGTCGATCGTAAGCAAAGGCAGCGAACATAGCTAGGACTTGAGCGGATGTGAAGTCGTGTCTAGCATGCTTGGCGGTGAAACATATGTTGATGACATCAAAAAGAATCCTCCAGTGAGCCTGAAGGTTCTTGGTCCTGAAGTCTGAAGGTTTGGTGAGTGGACCGTCATATCCCAATGTTTGATATTCATTTAGGGTTTCTTGGAGGGAAGGAATGGGGCAATGTAAAGGCGATTCAGGGAATGGGCTTCAGCAGGTAGGTGTAGGATATGTCGTATGGCTGCGGTGGTAATTTTGACTGGGACACAGTCTATGGTGGTGGTGAAGTGTGGTTCGGCATCGGCGACAAATTGTAACAGATTCCAGAATTGTTGTAGGTAGATTTGGGGAACGGAGATGGTTGTGGAAAGGGAATAGTAGATTGGGTGGTTAGTCAGGATGTCAAAGGCTAGAGTTTCGGTTTCTCGGTTAAGGATGGATACATCAAGCTGCCAGTTGTGAGCCATGTATTCAACATATTCGGCTTGGGGAAGAATGGATTCTTCGGGTAACTGGGCGTTGTTGTTGGGAATGGGGGGATGGGGTATGGTTAGTGCGACTGCGGGTTCCATGATTCCTGTAAAGGTGCATCAAAGTTAGAACAGAAGACATTAGATGATAAGACATTGATATGAAGTCTGGATAAGTGTGAAATAGAAACTGCCTGATTTGTTTAAAGCATCGGGTCTTTATTAGTAGAATGAAATTCTACTGAATAAAGTACAAAGTCAATCGTTAAGAGACTAATGTTAGAACATGCATTTTCACTCAAACACCGATCCTAACTCTAACCAATGGTGCACCGGAATGAAAATGTTTTTGGGTTTTTGATTTATAATTAAAATGGAAAAATGGAAAAATTTAAAAAAAATGCTAAGTGTTGGATTTCGGATGGACCGAATTTGGATGAACAGTACCACCGAATTCGGATCCAGCTGAAATCTGGATGATGAATGATAATCGTTGTGATGGTCCGAATTCGGATGATGTGATGGATGCGGATGGTCCGAATTCGGATGGTGATGATAATTCTGATGTGGACCGAAGTGGATGTATGCAATGAGATGGAATGGACCGAATTCGGATGGAACCCATAATTCGAATGGGGACAAAATTCGGATCTCACCCGACTTCGGATGTACAGTGTTTGATGAATTATAACTTCAAAAAATAATGAACAATTTGAACATACTTTTGAAGAACCGAATTCGGGTGCACAGTGGTCCGATTTCGGATTCACAGTGTCCGAATTCCGTTGTACAGTCGTAAAATTTTGGAAATTCTTCTAAGGGACACATCCGAATTCGGGGCTTGGTCCGAATTCGGATGGTCTGAAGTGCAGCAGTTCCTTTATGATGTTCATGCAGCATGCAACGTGAACAGTGGTGATTGTGACAAAAATGCATGAAAATGAACATCCTAGTCTAAAAACATGTAAGGATTTAACTATCATTAACTAAAAATAAGCGTAATAAATGACCTAAAAATAGCAAAAACCGAAATGAAAACCTAAGAAAAATTAGAAAATCAAATGGACAATATAGAAAGTTAAATGCTAAAATAAAGTAAGAAACATGTTACCTGTGAGTGCCGAAGTCGAAGGAAGCAAGAAAAACGAAAGAAAACGATGATTTGGAAAGCTTGAAGTTCGAAAATGGAGGTTTTGGTGGGCGGTGGTCGGCGTCGGTAAGAGAGAAAAAGAAGAAGATGGTTTTGAAAACTTGAAGGAGAAGGAAGCAATGACCTTTTGACCGTTGACCCGCCTCTTGTAAAGGGTGTGGGTCGGGTCGGGTCATCAGGATCCGCGCCCAAAGTGACATAAAAAAAAAAATAGATTGCGCCTTAAAATAAATAGAAACAAAAATTTTAAACAAAAATTTTGCCCAATTAATCACATCTTTTTGTATTTTTCTTTGAAACATAAAATAAGCAATTGCAAAATAAAATATTTTTGAGATTTTCTTTTAGCAATTAGGTTAAGACAAAATAAAGTAAAATAAAATAAATGAAAATATTTTTGCCTTTTTGACAAATTTAAACAAATAAAATCTTTTTGGGATTTTCTGACCTATTAAAGTGAACTTTAAAGTCTAAAAATTAACCAACCAAAAATTTAAAAATTTAACTAAGAGAAATAATAAAAGTAAGAGTAACAAAGAATTATAAAAATTAACATCCTAACTATATTCCCCCTCAAATAAACACCTCTTCGCTTCTTTATCTATTTCAGATTAAATTCACACAGTAATTTGTCAGGATCATTAATTATTAAAGATGTACATAGATAAGGAAATATTGAATTTTAATTTTGTGGCATAATCCTTAAATTTAAATAACAGATACTTTCTAAAATAAAGGAATTTCAAATAAGATTGTTTGAAATAGAGTTATTTAAGACAATATCTGATATTTAATTAGAAGGTGGATTCAACATGCCGATATGGGATACTAAAAACTGAAAACGAGGTTCGTCTAAAGCTTTAGTAAAGATATCTGCAAGTTGATATTCTGTGCCAACAAAATATAACTCAATTGTTCCCTTTTCTACGTGATCTTTAATAAAATGATACCTGATATCTATATATTTTGTTCGAGAGTGCTGCACTGGATTGAAAGAGATGGCAATTGCACTACAAGAATCATAGCAAATTGGGATATTGGTGAGTGAGAATCCATAATCGCGTAATTGTGTTCTGATCCATAGCACTTGAGAGCAACAACTTGCAGCTGCTACAAACTCAGCCTCAGCTGTGGATGTTGAAACACAATTCTTCTTTTTGGAAGACCAACTCACCGGTCTGTCTCCCAAGAACTGTATTCCTCCCAACGTGCTTTTCCTGTCAACTCTACAACCTACAAAATCAGCATCTGAAAAGGCAGTAAGATCAAAATCGGTTCCCTTTGGATACCATAGACCAAGATCGGGTGTACCCTTAAGATAACGAAAAATGCGTTTTACAGCAGTTAGGTGTGATTCTTTTGGGTCGGTCTGAAAGCGAGCACAAAGACATGTTGAAAACATTATATCAGGCCTACTAGCAGTGAGATACAGTAAGGATCCTATCATCCCTCTGTAAGTTATATTATCGACACTTTTCCCAGAAGGATCGGTGTCTAACTTACAGTTGGAGGCCATGGGAGTTGCGATACTTGTGCAAGAGTCTAACTTATTCTTCTTGAGAATATCAAGAGTATATTTCGACTGGTTCACAAAAATCCCATTTTCAAGTTGTTTGACTTGTAATCTGAGGAAAAAGTTCATTTCCCCCATCATACTCATCTCGAACTTGGACTCCATTAGGGGCTGAAATATCTTTACAGAAATTACTGTCAGTAGATCCAAATATAATGTCGTCGACATATATTTGTACTATAATTATGTGTGGGCCTTCCTTTTTCGTGAAGAGAGTTGTGTCCACCAAACCTTTGCTGAAACCAGCAGAGATAAGAAAATTAGAGAGACTATCATACCATGTGCTAGGTGCTTGTGTTAAAACATAGAGGGCTTTGTCTAGCACATAAACATGGTCAGGTTTACGTGTGTCAACAAATCCTTGTGGTTGTTCAACGTACACCTCTTCGTTAAGTTCACCGTTGAGAAAGGTTGTCTTGACGTCCATCTGGTACTCTTTGAAGTCCTTGTGTGCCGCGTACGCCAAGAAGATTCTGATAGCTTCGATCCGTGCAACTGGAGCGAAGGTCTCGTCATAATCTATCCCTTCTTGTTGTCGGTAGCCTTTGGGAACAAGTCTCGCTTTATTCCTTACCACAATGCCATTCTCATCTCGTTTGTTCTTATAGGTCCACTTTGTTCCGATCACTGTACGGTCTTTGGGCTTGGGAACTAACCGCCATACTCTGAGCTGTTCAAACTGGTTGAGCTCTTCTTGCATTGCAACTATCCAGTCTGGGTCTTTTAGGGCTTCATCCACACGAGCTGGCTGTATCATACTAAGGAATGATGCGAAGAGACATTCATTAGCAGACGCCCTACGTTTTTGGACACCAGTTGAAACATCACCAATGATCTGATCAGTTGGGTGACTTCGGGTCCATTTATTTTCATGTGGAGGAGGTGCTCGGGATGGAATCTTAGTGGTTAGAGTGGTGATGGATGATGATTCATGGTCAATGGTTTCAAGTGATGGTTACACTGGTTCTGGTTCGAGTTTTGAATGTTCAGATGAGTGAAGGATGTTAGGCATTATATGCGAGGGTATTTCAGGAGTAGATTCAACTGCGGATGTATCAGTGGATGATGTTGATGGATGAGGGTATGATGTGAATGAAGATGGATCGGATAAAATTTGTGGTGCAGTTGAATTGTTGGATGGATTGCCTACATTATTAGCAACATTAGAAACATTAGCGTTCGGACCAAAAAATTCTACGTAAAAAGGATGAAATAAATTAACTAAATCGAAAGATTAAGAAGAAGTAGAGTGAGTAGAAGAGTCTCCAGGAATTTGTGTAATGTGTGGTCCTGTATGATCAACTTCGGGTGTCAGTTCAGCCAACTTATCAAATGTGACATGCACACTATCATTGACTGTCCTTGTTCGGGTATTGAATGCACGATAAGCCTTCGAGTTGCATGAGTATCCAATGAAGATTGCTTCATCCGCTTTTTTTTTTAATTTCCCGAGGTTGTCTTTATCGTTAAGCACATAGCACCTGCAACCAAATACATGTAAGTGCTTGATAAAAGGTACTTTATTCAGAAAGAGTTGATAAGGAGTTTTATTGACGCGCTTATAGATTATGGAGCGATTCTGTGTATAGCAAGCTGTTGATACGGCTTCGGCCCACAAGAATGGAAGTTGCTTTGAGTAGGTTAACATTTTACGAGTGGCTTCCACAAGGGTACGGTTACGCCTTCACGACTCCATTTTGTTGAGGTGTTCTAGCAGCAGAATATTGATGCAGAATACCATTGGATCGAAGGAAGCCCTCACCTACCAAATTCTTGAACTCTGTGCCGTTATCAGATTTGATTGATTGAACGGACAGTTGCTGATGGGTTTCAACACTCTTTATAAAATGTATGATTTCTTGAGCTGTCTCATCCTTGGATCGCAAGAACTTAACCCAGGTATATCGTGAGTAATCATCAACGATAACCAACACATGTCACTTCCCATTTATGCTTTGGGTCCGCATTGGTCCGCACAAATCCATGTGAAGTAACTCCAATACTCTTTTCGTTGATGGTTCGGGTTTTGGTTTGTGAGATGATCGTTTCATCTTTCATTTCTCACAAGCTCCACAAAGATGGTCTTTTTCATATTGTAATTCTAGGAGACCATTAACCAGTTGTTTCGCAGCCAGCTTGTTGATATTGTCAAAATTCTAGTGGGATAACCTTCGATGCTATAACAAAGAGTCTTTTGAAGAGGCTTTTGATAAAAGACAAATGCTATCCTTAACTATGAGCGTAGCCACGTCTATGGTGTAAACGTTAGAGTTACGGGAACTTGACAAGATTTCTTTGCAATTGATACTCTTTACACTGTAGTTCTTAGCCCTAAATGTTACTTCCAGTCCTTTATCACAGAGCTGTCCTATGCTAAATAGATTATGTGATAATCCCTCAACATAGTCAATGTCCTTGATGACTAGATTATTTAAGACTAAGTCCCCGTATCCTTTTATATGAGCCTGATGGGTGTTCCCAAACTTTACCGTCCAACAATATTGTTCAACAACGTTGGACAACAATTCTCTTCTCCCAGTCATATGCTTGGAGCAACCCGAATCCATATACCAGATGGATTTAGCCTGGAAAACAAATAAATTCATACAATGAAAAACTATATGCATTCAAGCACATCCATCTTTTATTGACAATCAAACTGTGTTCTGAACCGAGATGTTTAGAAAACATGATGGAATAAGACCGGGTCCTGAGCTGTGTGCACAAAAGCCAAACGTGTCGGTTTAAGCACAACCGACAAGCGGAAGAACGGGTCCTAGTCTATGATAACTAGAAGCCAATTCATTGAAGTACGGGTGTTGATTAGAAGTAACCAAGAACCATCTGCATTAAGATCACACAACTTTGGGTACCCATCTCAATATGGGTCCTTTTTGGTTAGGAGGTCCAGGTGTATATGGCACGTGTGCAGTATTAGGAACCCATTTAGCAGTTATGTGTGGTCCGGATGCATAGCCTTTTGGAATCCATTGAAGATTGGATTTATTAGGCTTTGGAACCTTAGGCGATGAAATTACCATCGGTTTATGACTTTTTGAGACCTTTCTGTCTTTTGCTTTGGTTTTGGGCCTCGGCAAAGGACAAGTCTCAATTTTTCTTTGTGGCCAATGATGCAACATTTTTTATTTTCTTTTTGCGAATTCTTTTAGTAGGATATGGCACAAAAGCACTCATTTCAGGAACTTGACGTCTAAAACGAGTTGGACATAAATTAAACAATTCACTGAAAAAGTACTTTAAACAAACAGAAGAATTCGATACATCATTACACACATTGTTTTATGAGATTACTGGCATCCTATCTCTAGAAACAAATTCAACTGGCATTACAGCCTTCTTCACAAAAAAACTTGAAAAATCCTGCATGGTGGTTTTAGGGACTCTTCTTTCATAATCTGTAGGAACAAAACGACGAGAGTCAGTATGCATGGAAGATTTAGACTTTACAAATTTTTTTTTTTTGTTGGTGAGTGGGTTTCTTAAAAGACTTGGATTGAATCTGAGTCTTTTTAGAAACCTTAGCTTTAAAAGGTTTTGAGCTCACCCTTACAACTGATAGAAGAAGTTTCAGCTTTAGTCTTACCTTTGTTGGATGACACAGATGGGATTTTGGTGGGATGAGAAACTGTTGGTTCTTTTAAAAAATCTTTCAATGTTTGCGAAACCATGTCAAATTTTTCTCTGTAGACAGTTAATTCTACAGATTGTTGAAAATTTTGATTTACCAAATTTTCCTCGCACTTAAGAATAGCTTCTTGAAAATCAAGTGCTTTCTTTTGAGTCGACTTTAATTCCTTTTCTAAAGCAGTAATTTGATGTTGAAGAACTTTTGTGAGAATATAAAGTCGAGGGATTGGTTATACATGTTCTGCTTTCATTTCGGCTTCCGAATAACTTGACAAGGAGTCTTCCTCTAAAGTGGGTATTCTAGAAGGATAACTCTCGTTAAGTTCTTCATATGGAAAATATACTTATTTTTGTTTATTTTCAACACGTTGCTCATCCTCTTGGGTTAAAACTTCTTTTGATGACTCAAAAAAGAAAGATTTAAGTCCATCTCCCATATAATTCATGTCATAAAATAAAGGTAAAACTCTTTGAGCCTTTTCCAAATATTTAGGATTTTTAAAACCGGTTCCTTGTTTAGAACGATAAAACCTAGTTTCTTTAGGCTGATTTAAGAAAATAGTTTGTTCAGTTTGACCCCGTTTTAAAAATGCATCGTCAAGGGTCTTTATTCCTGAATACAAACTTATTCTTTCTTCTTCTATCATTTTGTATTTTTCTAAACTGTCTATATTTTCCATACTTACTGTCTCTAATTGTTTTGAATATACATATATTTCTTCTTTTAAAGAGAGCTTTCATTAGATAACCTATCCATACAAGATTCAAGGTACGTATTCCTATCCTGAACATCTACCTTTTCTATTAGCATCTGTTTTATGACATTGTGATTAGTTAACCACTTTCATTGATATAATTCAGACGATTCTTTTAAAGTTTAGGCTAGATGTTCAGCCAGCACACATTTTTCAGTTTCAGCATTTAACCTAGCTTCTAAATAAAGTATATTTGTGTGCAGTGTACATTCACTATTTACAGATAAATTATTTACATGCTTTTGAATGTAACAGGAATATACCTCTCGTGTCTCTGAATCGGATGACGAACATTCGGGATCGTCAGATTTGGCCATCAGACATGCTGGTGGATTTGTCGTTGTCTACCCCTCATCAGCACTGTTTGAATCTGAAGCAGTTGAAGTGGCATAGTGATCCTATCCCAGACAATCAACCATATAACAGTTCTTTCCCTTATCATCCTCCTCGTCGGTGTCTTCAGCATCCCAGTAGTATTCCTGGCCGACGAGAGCCATGGCATCTGTTCATTTCATAACGGCTTCCAACTTCCGCTCATAGTAGCCGACGTCCTGTCAAACTCGTTTTTACATTCCCGAGCAAAGTGGCCCGGTTTCCCACACTTATAACCGAGACGCTCTTCGGTGCCTTTCGGTTCATCGGCTCTCGGCCTCTCATCCCTTCTTTCCACCGGCCTCTTATCGGCACAACGAGGTTCTTGGCTTTCATCTCTCCTTGTATCCCGACGATCATACTCTCTTCTATCGTCCCTTCGGTCATCACGACGGTCGTCCCTTCGATCATAGTCTCGGCGGTCATCCCTTCGATCATCACGCCTATCGTCTCGCCTTTCATAACGGCGATCATCTTGATAGTAGCATTTATCTTCGTATCTCCTTTCATCCATGTCATCCCTGCGATAGTCATCCCGATGATAATCATCTCGCCTGTCATCCCTTCGTTCATCTGAGTACCTCCGCGGACCGGTATCGTAGCGGAGCTGACTATTAGTCTTGATGTGCAATTTGGTTAATTCATTCAGGACTGCACAAAACCTAGTAAACGTAGCCTGCAGCGACTCCCCGTCTTTGGCTTGGAATTCAGTGAAGTTAGCCTTGGCTTCCTCAATCTTTGCACGGTCATCTAGATCGGCCACCAGCATTTGGACTTCTAACTCGTCCCACATTTCTTTAGCATACATTTTGCTGTCTACTCCGACTAAAATATCAGTGGCGAGGGCCTGATAGATCAGATATTCGGCCCTCTTATCGGCATGCTGCCTGTCTCGCTCGGCGTCATTAGCTGCTTCTCTCTCAACCTTAGATGCGAGTACAGGGGGGCCGGCCTCGGGTCTAGCCGCTATTTCCCGATAGTAGATAACGGGGCCTTCAGATATGGATTGCAGCATAAGGTTTCCAAGAGGTTGTATACCGAAAAATTTTAGGAACCGGGATTTCCATTGTTCATACTCATCTGGATATAGAATAGGTGGTCTGTTCTCGGATCCGAGTACGAGAGCTTCACGAGACATGATTTCTGGTGCTGATATGAACGAATAAGATCTTGAAGGTGGAAACTTTAATCGGATGGACTGGACTACGGATGAATAGTACACTGGATGGTACTGATTCGGATTTAGGTGCTGAGTTCGGATGGAACCGAATTCAGATTAGTATGTGAGTTCGGACTGGAGCCGAGTTCGGATGAACAGTGGCTTCGGACTGGATCCGAGTTCAGATGAACAGTGGTTCGGAAGGAGGATGAACCGAATTCAGATGGTCCGGATTCGGGAGAACAGTTGCTATTTCGGATGGTACCTAAGGATGAAGGAACCGAATTCGGATGGTTCGGATTCGGGTGAATAGTGTCTAATACGGATGAACACTTAGGAAATTTTCAGGAAGGAACACCGAATTCGGTTGGTCTGAAATTGAAAATGGTCCGAAATGAAAAGTGAAATTAAAGCACAAGACAAATTAAGTGAAGTAGATTGCCTGATCTGGACTTCGGATGGGACCGAAACAGGGTCTTTTATGGGGTCTTTTATGGTCCGAAGTGAGGTCCGAATTGGACCGAAGTGAGGTCCGAATTAATCAAAAATGGGGTCTTTTATGGTCCGAAATAGGGTCCAAATTGCTACAGTATGGTCAGAAATACAGAAGATATTCAATATTTTCAGAACAGTTCAGACTTTGATTTTAGCAGATTTTTGGCCTAAAATTGTTTCTAAATGATTGGAATACTATTTTAAACACTCTTTAGCTTTTAAAATGTACCAAAACACTTAAAAATCCTTAAAAACGTAACAAAAACTCAAGAAAACCCATATTTTTTAAAGTTCAAGAACAACCGATTAGGAGATGATTTTGATGTTAAGATTGAACCTAATAAGCTCTAAATCAGTAGGAGATGATAATGTGATGATTATATAATAATAACAACACATAAACAAAATGATGAAAAAGAAGATGTAACCGAGAAAAATAGGAAGAACTCGATGAAGATGTTAAATACCCAGCAGAATCCGAATGTTGGAGTTGAAATCCACCCTTTGGAGCTCTGATACCAATTGTTGTATTGTATTCCCAGTTGTAATCAGCACACAAATGTTTCTTTATCACTCACAAGAAGAATATAAACTCAATAATTGTGCAATGATGAAGAACAAAGAGAATGTTGGAGAATGAATGCAAAGTGGCGGCTGGAATGTTTTCTCAAATGTCAACCGTGTATATAATACAAACCCTAGGGGCCTATGTGTAGGCTCCTTTAATTAAGTTTCAAGAAAAGTTACTTTTGGCTGTTGAACTTTTACATAGAAATAAACTAACTAGAAAATAAATACAAGACTAAACTTTAACTAAATAATTATTACAAAATAAATCCACACGATCGAAATTTAATATCTAACACTTCACAACTTACTTGAACATTGTGGAAGATGCTTGTAAGAATGCACGTGAAAACATCGCTACTAATTATGAAATAAGATTACCAACAATAGATCCTACCATTCCTTCTTCACCAAGGAAACAAATGTTTATTCAAGCCCAAATAACAAGAAAACCTAAGAACCGATATAAACAAAATACTGTTCCAAAACCTCAAAAAGAAGTGGAACCATGCCAATATCATCGTTGCAAGAAGATGCATGTCAGGATTGTTTGGTTTTAGGGTTATGAAGCCTTGACATCTTGCAAACCACCAAAGAAGGTGATCTCTAAAAGTATTACACACTAGGATAAGCTCTACCTTACAAAATAATTCTAGTTCTTACTTTAGTTTTCTAGTGAGAAATGTTGGTACACCCTGTGTGACGATAGCCGTCTAACTGTATTAGCATTTTGGTTCAAGTGATATTGCAAAGTATTGAATATTAACAAGTGTTCGATATATGTGTTTATATATGTTTGATAGTTATTGATTGTATGTTTGAACTTGATGTAATGTATTACAAGAAGTTCAAACATAAAGTTCAAAGATAAATTCAAACATAAGTTGAAACATAAGTTCAAATATAGGTTTAATATGTGAAAGTCGAATTTAGAGTAAATTCGAATTCACTAGTAAATGGCATTCGAATTTATGGCAGATTCGAATGTGAATTATAGGGCAGATTCGAGAGTGTCAAGGGGACAAACTCGAATGGGCCTTGGGCCTGATTCGAGTTTGGCCCATGACAAACTCGAATGAGCCTCTATAATTAGGGATTAAATCGAATCATTAAGTGACTTTTGCATAATTCGTGTGAGATTAAGCAAAAGGGCGATCTCGAGTTTATTAGTAATATCAGTGTGTTTTCGGAGAGAATCATCGCGTAGGTTCGTTCGTTAGTGTTCGTACAACGTTGTGGTAGTCTCCGTGTTCCGTGTGAGTGTTATATCCGTCAAGCCACTAACGAGGATTCCGCACTCGTTGGTGTGTGTCGCGTCAGGATAGATCTGTAGTGTCAAGACCTTACAAGTGGAATCAGAGAGTAAGGGGTGTTCTTCGTGTTCATAGAGATACATCCTAGGTTTCTTGACGCTTTTGGACGGTTCATCACAGATTTTTGAGGTTTTCGAGTTTAGCAAATTTGGTTTCGGGAAATACTTTGTTAAATTTAACATTTTTGATCGAAATTAATATTTTTACTCGTAAAAATATTGATTTAATCTGAAAGACGTTAAAAACTCGAGGTATTAGCCATTTCTCAAGTTTGCGGCGCTCGAATTTGTTAAGGAGTAATTAGGGTTTTGCCCATTTTCGAGTTTGATCAAAATACGCTCCTTTCGGGTTTCATAAAAGTGTTTTCAAGTTTGGAGGTTTCGAATTTATCTAGGATTCGACTTTGCACTAATGTCGAATAAGGGGAATTCGAGTTTCTCTTGTATTCGAATTTTAGTAGGGCTCGAGTTTACCTGTTTAGAGACCTTCGAATTTGTCATATATTTCGACTTTAATTGGACTTAAATACTTAACTCGAATTTAATTCCAAATAAGTTTAAATTTGATTAGTTTTGAATTTACCTAAATTCGAAAGAATTAATTTAAATTAATTTCGTATTAAATTAATTAAGATTTAATAGAATTATCTTTGAAACAATGTCAAATCTACAATGGTTTCTGGAAATGGATCACGAGGTCGGAAAATCAAATACTCCGCCAAAATTGATGAAGCTTGAAGACTATTATTGGTGGAAAGATCGGTTTGCCGACTTTGTGCGATTCAATGATATGCGTATGTGGATCTGTATCGACGAGGGATACATTCCACCGACAGCTGAGATAGAAGGAAGAAAAAAGGTTGTTACTTATTCTAAAATGAAGGACGATGACAAAAAGCTGTTTGAAGCAGAGAATCGCGCGTACGCTATCATAAGAATGGCGTTACCTCAGGACATACTGCACACTTTCCGAAATCAAAAGACTTCCAAAGAACTGTGGGAGTCATTGGAAAAGAGGTGTGAGGGTAACCCGAGGGTAAGGAGGACGCGTAATGGAGATGCTTAAGCAGCAGTTTGCGATCGTCAAGACATTAAAGGATGAAAAGCTGGACGACACCATCACGCGTTTCTATCATCTGCTGACTGAGCTAGAAAGTCATGATATTGAGTATAGCGACACTGAAAAGAATAATAAGCTTCTGGATGCATTACCGGCCAAATGGGCGATGTACGTGGCAATCATTAAGCTTGATGAGGATAAATACTATATTCTATCTCTGGAGGATGTGGTGGGAACGCTGAGGGCGTATCATTTTGAATTACTGAAGGCAGAAACGGATTATGAACAAGTCCAAAATCCAGCAATGTATTTTGGAAAATCAACACCTTCAGTGGGAACCGAAATGAAGACAGCAACAACCTTCTTCTCGGGAGAAGCATCGTCACCATCTGAGCCAGAGGACGCACCGACTAGGGCTTTCTTAGGGTTTGGAAGACCAGAAGAAAAGCAACATCAGGCTACACCGGCATCTACATCTCAGGGATATTCTAAGATGCCTATGAGCGCTAAATCGGCCGAAGACCATTTGAATCTGTTGGCTTCATTCGTGGCCGCATATGGAAACTGCGTTCAGGGTAAAATCAACGATCCTGCACTCTGGGATGAGGATTACGATCAGGTAGACCCTGATGACCTTGAAGAGATGGATCTCCAATGGCAACTGGCCATGGTAACTCAACGGGTTAAGAGGTTCATCAAATGGACAGGATGAAATCTTAACATGAGTAACAACAGGATTGGCTTCGATAAGTCCAAAGTCAAATGATACAACTGTCAAGGGTTAGGACACTTCGCCAGAGAGTGTCAGAGACCGAAGGTAGAGAATTACCAAGGGCAGAATCAGAACCATGGACAGTATCAGAACCAATTACAACAGCGATATCTTCCGAGTACATCAACCAGTCAAGCCAACATCGCTGGTCTGTTATCTAACGTCACATCAGACAGACAGCTGGACGGTACATATGACTGGAATACACATCCCGAAACGAATGCTAGAGCCTTTATGGCTGAAGTGACTGAGAGTGGATGTGAAGGAGCAGAGCATAGCACTGGGGACAGCAATCAACAAGAAAGCAGTCAGATGTGGGTGGAGAAGTCGGATGATCAGACGATTTTGGAGTTTGCCGCTCAGATGGCCAGCGTCGAATCAGATCATGCAAAGGTAAGTCTGAAATTCTCTCTTTTCCATGAATTTTGTGTTTTATGTGCTACATCTAACGATAGGTTAAATTTAGTGCTAGAATCACATCATAATATCTCTGCTCAAAATGAATCTTTGAAATCAGATAATGCTAGCCTGATAGATATAAAGCAAGATCTTAGGGATAAGCTTAAGGCTGATGCACAAGACGTTATAGTTCGAAAGGACAAACTGAGCGAACAGTGCGTTAGGTTAGAACTCATGTATGAACATGTCGAGGCATTAACCAAGGAGCTGAAAACCAAGGACATAGAGCTAGCTGAGTCTAAGGTGAAGGTAGCTGAGGCAAATAGTAAGCTAGAGAAGTTTAGGAACTCAAGTCTTAACATAGGGAAAATTTTAGATGCTCAACGCCAATCTAAAAAGCCTGTAGGTCTAGGATATCATGAGAGTCCTCCGCCTTTTAATGACAACTGTATGCCTCAACCTCAAGAGAAAACTGAGAAATCAGTAGACTTAGAGGACATACCTGAACCAGTGTCTGAACCTGTAAAGGAAAATACATCTAAGGTGACTGATGTTAATGTTAAGATTAAGAAAGTTAAGTTTGTACCTTCCTCTAGTGATACACCTGTAGGAAAACATAAAATTGATTTTAATGATCAGGATGATGAACCAGTCACTGTAGATGCACCAAAAGAACCAGACACTAGTGAGACACTTAAGTCAAAGGGCACACACAAGAAGTCTATTGACAAAATGTCTTGCTTTAGATGTCATGAAAGAGGGCACGTTGCTTCTAACTGTCCGCATAGAAAAGTTGATAATACACCTAAGACAGGGAAGATAGAACAAGCTAAGCCTTCTACAAGTGTTGCGAGCACTAGTAGTTCTCAGAGTACCGAGAAAACTGTGCAAGCTACACTGAAACAGGCTGTGAAACAAATACCGGTGAAAAGTGGACCAAAAGAGGTGATTAGGACTAATTCACCGAATCGAGTCGTTAATCAATCTAGGTCTGGACCACAACAACAATATAGGAGCACAACACCTAGCAGAACATACACTCCGGTTAGGTCACACACTCCTGTTAGATATCACACACCGGGTAGAGCTCAGGGATACCAGTCTGAAATGAATTATAATCGTAATTATTCAAGAGCTCTACAGCAAATGCCTACTCAAAGGTAAAGAGTGAAGTTAAATCACTCGGCACCACAACAAACTCCGGTTCAAAGACCCAAGTCACCTGAAAGGAGAGATGGGTATTTGAAAGAGTTTAAGTATGTGGACGAGAATGGTATAACAAGTCAGTTATGGCTTGGGTTCCCCGTGATAACTAACCATTTTTCTTTCATGTGCAGGAGATAACCACAGGTCTAAAAAACAAATGGTTCGTCGACAGTGGGTGCTCCACGCACATGACAGGGGAAAGAAGTCTACTTACAGACTTCAAGGGTGGGAATCAGGGTTTTGTATCATTCGCGGGCAATAAGGGAGGAACCATCACGGGTACTGGAGAAGTCACTAATGGGACGATCACATTGGATCTAGTTTATCACGTTGATAAACTGGTTCATAATCTCATTAGTGTATCTCAAATCTGTGATAGAAATAATTCAGTGCTGTTCACTGACACTGAGGCGTTAGTGCTAAAACCGGGTTTCAAGATACCTGACGAGTGGATTCTGATGAGGGCTCCAAGGAAGAACGACTTGTATATGCTCGACATGAACAAGCCAGAATCTTCGATGGGTCCAATTTGTCTGTTACCTAAAGCTTCAGAGACTGAGTCGGTTCTATGGCACAGACGCATGGCACACTTGCACCTAAGAAAGATGAATTATATAACGAAAAATGGACTGGTGCAAGGTGTTCCTATGAAGAGTTTTTAGTTTGAGGATAAGTGCCAACCATGCAAGAAGGGCAAACAACACAAGAAGGCACACAAGTCCAAGACTCAGAACTCCATCGCTGTCACATTCGATTTGTTGCATATGGACCTCTTCGGACCAATCAACAAAAGGAGTATAGGTGGTAGTTGGTATTGTTTAGTTATCACTAACGACTACTCATGATTTTCTTGGGTTTTCTTTCTAGGTACAAAGGACGAGACGACTTCCAAGCTCATCGGGTTCTTAGACCAAGTGGAGAATTCCTATGGAACAAGGGTTAAACGGCTAGGTAGTGATAATGGAACTGAATTTAAAAACACTGTAATTGGTGTATATTGCCTATCAAAGGGCATAGTGCATCAATTTAGTGCACCATATGAGCCACAACAAAACGGGGTGGCCGAACGAAAGAACAGGACATTGATTGAGGCTGCAAGGACCATGCTTTCGGATTCAAAGCTTCCTACCATGTTTTGGGGGGAGGCAGTGAATATCGCATGTCACATTTTAAACCGGGTCCTTACGGTCAAATCTTTGAACAAAACCTGTTATGAAATTTTGAATAAACGGCCACCTAAGTTAACTAGCTTCGAACCTTTTGGGGTACCATGTACTTTATTGCGAACAAAACATCAACATAAGTTTGGTGAAAAGGCTGACGAAGGATACTTCCTAGTTTATGTGCCGAACTCACCAAACAAACGGGTTTTTAACAAAACTAATGGTACAGTAGAGATTGTGTATAACATTGAAGTCACAAGTTATACACATGAACCCCAAAAAGGTCCGGAATGGATATTTGATTATGACAAACTGTTTGAGTCATTTAACATTCCTTTGGATGAAAATGCAGGTACCATCGAAAAGGATATGGCGACGCTGAATCTGAATGACGAAGGTCATGACTTTCCGAGGACCACATTTCAATCAACATCCGAGCCTACTTCAACTGAAGATGGATCTCCAGAAGTCACTGATTCAGAAGCACCTACAAACGAGAATCAGACTCAGACAACAAATTCCAACTCTGAGGAAACTGTCCACGAGGAGGAAAATGTAGAATCTGAGGCTGTTCCCCCATTAGGTGAAATAGGAACAAATTTAGGAGATAATCTGAGAGTTGACGAGATAGAGACATCTAGGATCAACAAGAATCATCCTATAGACAGTATCATAGGAAGTCCTAGTGCTGGTGTGAGGACTAGGAGTAGTTTGAATAACAACACCGTGTTGTTGTCGATGATAAATGACTCCGAGGCCTTTCATACTTGCCTCTATTCGTGCTTCATCTCGCAAGTAGAGCCGAAAAACGTGCAAATGGTACTAAAAGATAACTCCTGGGTTGAAGCGATGTAGGAAGAACTCTCTCAATTTAGGAAACTAGAAGTGTGGGAGTTAGTTCCATTACCTCAAGGGGAAATAGCAATAGGAACCAAATGGGTTTTTAAGTGCAAAAGAGATGATCGGGGTATAGTCACTCGCAACAAGGCTAGGTTAGTTGTAAAGGGTTCCAACCAAGAGGAGGGAATCGATTACAATGAGGTGTTCGCGCCAGTAGCAAGGTTGGAAGCTATTCGGTTGTTTCTGGCTTTTGCTTCCTTCAAGGGCTTTAAGGTATATCAGCTAGACGTTAAGAGTGCTTTCCTTTATGGGAAAGTAAAGGAGCTGGTGTATGTAGAACAGCCGCCCGGATTTACAGATCCGAAATATCCAAACATAGTATATGGATTAGATAAAGCTCTGTATGGGTTGCATCAAGCACCGAGGGCGTGGTACGAGACTCTGTCCAACCATCTGTTAGAAAATGGGTTTGAAAGAGGAAGGATAGACAGTACGCTGTTCGTTAAGCGAAAGGGAGAACGCTTCATCTTGGTACAAGTGTACGTCGATGATATCATCTTTGGGTCATCCGACGAGCAAATGTGCAAGGATTTTGAGAAGGTGATGAAGTCAAAGTTCGAGATGAGTGCAATAGGTGAGTTGAATTTATTTTTGGGTTTGCAAGTTGACGAGAAGAAGGAGGGGATGTTTATCCATCAGACGAAGTATGTCTACGACATATTAGAGCGCTTCGGGATGGAAGGGACAAAACTGACAGCTCATTTCAGCACGCCGATTCAAGTGAATCACAATCTCGGACCGGGTACTGAAAGTCACTAATGTATTTAACTGCTTCAATACCTGACATTATGTTTGCCGTTTGTATTTGTGCTAGATTTCAAGCTAATCCGAAAAAGATGCACATGAAAGCTGTGAAGCGGATTCTACGATACCTCAAGTCGAAACCGAAGCTGGGACTTTGGTATCACGCGGAGGGAGATCTGGAATTGGAGGCATTCACGGATTCTGACTACGGAGGATGCAGCTTGTCGCGCAAGTCAACAACTGGAGGTTGTCAATTCCTAGGAGGGCGACTCGTTTCCTGGCAATGCAAGAAACAGACTTCGGTAGCCGTGTCAACGTGCGAGGCCGAATACGTTGTTGCTGGTAGTTGCTGTTCACAGGTTCTGTGGATACAACAACAATTGCGGGATTACGGTTTGGCTTATACTCAAACTCCTATTAGGATAGGTAACTAATCGACAATTGCTATAACTAATAATCCAGTTAAACATAATAAAACCAAGCACATAGTCATAAGACATCATTTTATACGTGATTGTGCTGAAAAGAACTTAATCAAGCTGGTAAAAGTGGCAACGGATGATAATAATGCTGATTTATTTACCAAAGCTTTTGATAAGTCACGGTTTGAATATTTGATTCAACTGAATGGAATGCGTAACCCAGAGTAAATTGACCTTAGTAGAATTTTATTTCTTTTTATAGCAGTAGTATTTCTTTCTTTTTATAGTAAGCTTAGTAACTTAGGATAGATTCTATTTTGAGTAAGTTAGTAGTTTATAGTATTTTCTTGCTACGTCTTATGAAAAACAAAAGAAAAAAGAGAGAAAACCATAAAAAAAATTCAAAAAAAAAGAGAATATCAGAAAAGGAGTTAAGTCTTAGATGCATAGGTTCAAAGTGATGAAAATTAGCACAGTCGTTACGAACTCTACGTGTTTAGTCTTTCACACGTAATGCACCAAAAATTCTAAGTGTTGTACATTATCTAGTTTGATATGTTGGTAGGCATAATACATATAGGGTGTCTCAAGGCTAATAAAATAATCAAGAAAAAGTCAAACGTGTCGCTAACTTAGATGTATGACCAATCGGTCTTAATTTTTATGTACGAGACATACAAACTTTGATTATAAATGAGGCATGCAAACTTTCTGGGGATGTACAGCAACATCAGATACTTCTTAAAATGGAAAGCATAGAAAAATCATAATGAATTGAGAGTCAAAACAAGTAACTCTGTTGTACGTAAGTACAGACCTGTTGCCTCTGTTTTGATTCGAGTTAGCAAGATATGTCGCTTTGTTGTACGTCGGTAGAGACCTGTCATCGCTGTCTTGCTAGCTTTTAAAATAAACCGTAAGACAAACTAAGACACTTTGTTGTATGTAAATACAGACCTGTGTCCGATGTTTGCCTTTTAAAGAAGGTTTGCAAATACCGAAAAGTTAAAATCATTGTGTGTATGCCTTGATCATAAAAGTATGTGTATGTCTGAGTCACATACGATAATTTCATGATAAATAAAAAGGCCAAGGGGTATTCCGAAATGTAACATGTTTAAAGGGGATATAATACCAACAATTGGCTAAAAATGTATGACACGCCAAACAATCAAAGGAATCAAAAATTCCTAAGTGTGAAGGTTTAAGTACGAAAAGTGAGTATCTGACGCCGCTATCTGATTGAACCTTTCTTTGACAATACTCGTCAAAAATATTCT
The DNA here is from genome assembly GCA_020465985.1 of Centrapalus pauciflorus. Taxonomy (NCBI): domain Eukaryota; kingdom Viridiplantae; phylum Streptophyta; class Magnoliopsida; order Asterales; family Asteraceae; genus Centrapalus; species Centrapalus pauciflorus. The sequence continues at coordinate 32,505 of JAANYP010001510.1, forward strand.
AAGTGTTATAATATAGGTTGTAAAATTTTAAATAATGTAGTTTAGTCTAAGTTTAATTTTTGCTCAAAGTTTTAACTTTAATTTATTTTATTTTTATCTTTATTTTTATTTTATTTTATTTTAATTATACTTAGGAAAAAGGTCAAAATTTGCTGAGTATGCATTCCTAGTTGAATAAAATAAACATTGCGTAAAAATCTTGTGCTTAGAATAAAAGATTTGGCATAGTTTATTCCGTTACTCGAAAAGGTTGAAAAAGTTGAATTTATTTCATAAATTTTCGAACTTTTCAATAGGTTTCAGATTGAATTCGAGTCTAAGCCAAACTCGAATGTGGCAGGGCCTCGAGTTTGTCAGTAAATTCGAGAATGGCAACAAACTCGAAGGTTGTTGATATAAATAGGTCAACAGTGATGGTCATAAATCACCTACCTTCGATACTGATCCTTCGAGTTTATCTGAAAGATTTCGAATCTGTTCCTCGAGTTTACCGTTTCCGAGATTCTTACTAATTGTCGAGTTTCTGTTGGTTTGGGTTCGATCCTACTAGTAAATCTAGGTATAACCAAGTGCATTATACAAGATTTAAGTAGTTTTATACTTCATTCAAGCCAAAATTATCAGATTTTGAAGTTTTATTGGAAGAAAGTTTGTTTTTCAAAATTACAAATTTTCAACCGGTGAAAAGTCAAATTGATGATAAATATCTTTGATTAGAACCTAGTAGGACTAATAGATGTGATTTTCTTGGACAAACATCATTAAAATCTTGGATTTTTGTGATGAAAGTGACTGACTGTTTCGAGTTTGTTCATGGTCTCGAGTTTGATCGGGGTCTCGAGTTTGTCACTAAACTCGAATGAATGGTTCTTTGAATCTGTTGTTCTAATTTGACATTATATTTGAATTATTTAATTAAAATTTTAATTAAGCTTGTAGAAATTCATAAGTGTTGGATTTTGTTCTTATACAAGTTCAAAATAAAACAAATTTGAATTTAAACAAGTTTATTTCTTTTTAATAGTTCTAATATTTTATTTATTGTGCAGACATGGCTGATAGAATATTTGTACCTAAGCATAACATGGTCATCTCTCCTGACCATGCTATTCCTGAGGCTCAAGGTTTCGGCCAGATGGTGAATTTTTTGGTGGGATCCAGGATTTCGTATGCGTTGTCTCACAATATCCAGATCGTCATCCCATACATGCGTTAGTTTTGGGATCACCTGCTAGTGGATTGTACTGTTACTCCAACAATACTAAGGACGAGGGTCGCTGGACACCCTCTGGTGTTTTCAGAAGATATGCTACGTCAAGTGTTGCAGCTTGGATCACAGGATCAAGAAAATGGGCCAATTGACTTCCCGTTGTCAATCAGGCAGGCCGCTTTTGTGAGAATGGGGTATAGTCTGGATGTAGCGAAGCCGTCTTATATGAAAAGTGGGCTTATCGGTCAAAGGAGATATTTGGCGCATGTTTTCATGGTATGTTTTGCAGCAAAGAGAGATTGCTTCGATTACATTGTATCGAAGATTCAATCTGGGATGATAGCTTTAGTTTACAATCAAAGATTCAGCTTTTCAGAGATGTTCTTATCCGAGTTTGTTCAGCAAATAACAGCTCCGGAACAAGAAAGATTTCTGCTTTATCCACGATTTGTAATGATGTTGATCAGGCACTTCCTGCCAAATCTGCCACAGCTCAATGAAATTCAGAGTGTTGCGGTCATCGATAAGAGAATATTTGCTGATTGCTCCTCTCATCGAGGAAGATTAGCTATTCCAGTAGAGGGACCATTGTTTGGAGCTGTAATCGATCCTGATTTCCAAGTAAGGGAAGATGCCAACTGGGCAGGGGATGTGCAGGTTCCGCAGCAACAGCAACAGCAACCACAGCAACAGCGACCGTAGCAACCAAGGCCTCAGCAACAGAGGAGGAGGCAAAGGCCATCTGCAAGACAAATTCAGGCAGATAGGCCTTCTACAAGCCAAGCTCAAGAGCCGGAAGAGGCTGGGCCATCGAGTGCTCCATCTGAATCTGATCCGACATATCAAACGCTGCAAGAGATTTGGGCAGCCGATCCGAATGCTAATGCGGACATCACGGCTGAACTCGTTGGAGATTTATTGGAGCCTCCAGAAGGAGAAGTTGATCTGTTTAGACAAATTGATGAATATGAACCTGAGCCAGCAGGTGACGAAGAGTCTTCTTCAGAAACTGAATCTGAGGAAATGGAAGAAGTAGAAATGGAAAAAGAAACAGAAGATCCGTCCATCCACATACGGACACATGGATCAAGATTACTGGTGATAGAGGAAGGTGCTAGAAGAAGAAGACCTTCAGGGGAGTCAGACGACTCAGATTATGAAGAGGAGGAGGTAGTACCTTTGGTACATCGACAAAGGGCCAAACGCCATAGGTTCATGTAGGGAGCTTCCTCGGCCTCTGCTTCCCAGCCAGAAATACCTCAACCTCCACCCATTCAAACAACCATTCCACCACCACCACCACCACCTGTACAACCATACATCCCATCGCCCATCATTCCAACTCCCATACAATCCATACCATCCACATCATCCACCTTCACAGACAATCAAAGGTTTTCTGAGCTCCGAAGAAACGTTGAATTCCAGCAAGTCCAAATCTTTCAGTTAACCAAGGCTCTCAGTGAGATACAGCAGCACAATGCCATTGTCGACACAGACAATGCAGAGTTAAAGAAAGTTGTAGCTAGGATCGAGGAAGACAACTTGGAGCTTAAAACGTTTGTTGCTGATCAATCTTCCGAGATTCGATCAATGCGATCCCTTATTGAGCAACTATTAAAAAATCTAAAGGCTCAGGGGGAGACAAGTTGTAGGGATCAGGAGGAGCTGCCAAGGGGAGGAGATGATGACGACAATAATCCCAGTGCACAAAAAGATAATGAGCCAGTAGATTTTTCTGCTGCTCAGCATGCTGAAATTCAGGGGGAGCCGAGTCAGTCGGGGGCTGCAGGAGGTGAGGCTAGTTCCTCAAAAGTCACAGAGTCTGAGATACATGAAATGATTGAAGCATTAATGGATATCGATGAAGACCCTCTAGACTTTGGTTTTGATTACGAGGACGAAATGGAAGATTTAGAAGAAGGAGAATTTGTGCCTGAAGACGTAACCGATTGGAAATCTGATGACGAGGTCTATGTTAATGAAGATGACGAAGCAAATGAAATCATTGTTCAACAAAACCCTATCACAGATACATATGTAACAGAAGGAAATAATGTGATTAACATAGAAGTAGTCAAAGCTGCTTTAAATGTTGAATCATCAAGTGAAGAGCCTGCCAGTGAGCTTACAAACGAAGAAAAAAGAAAATTGTGGTTCAGGGCAGAGCAAAAGGAGTTGGAGCTAAAGAAGAAGATGTGTGTGCCGGGTGCTGGAGAGCTATCAGGAAATATTTTGAGCTGGTTCTTTGATCGAGAATTGCAGCTATTCATTATCAAACGAAAAGATGGCCTCCAGTATCTCAGAAGAACTCTGAAAGTCTTCAATTCCTTGCCAAAGATTGAAATAAAAGCGTTAGCATGGAAGGAGCTTATCAACATCGGCGACGACCCTTATGCTGAATTAATCGCGAAGATCATCAGAAAAGAAGGGAGGTCTAGGAAATTCGAGCGGCTCAATCCAAGGGTGGGTAAACGAGTGATGGACAATACTCGAATTGACCCTCTAACTGGTCGTCCGTGGATGAAAATTCAATACAAACCAGTTAGATGTCTGAAGAAGGTTCCTCTCAAGCCAATGCCACAGGACGTCATGAAGAATCTAAATTGGTGGTACGTGGAAAGTGAGACAGGAGAAGTTGTGATGGAGGACTTCGAAGAAAATGTGATTCTTAGAGTCTACGATCCCCTTCACCTAGAGAACCTTTCTAAAGATGACCTGCAAGTGCTTCACGCTCATCTAATCTCAAGCGACACACATATGGAAGGTGAGGCTAGAAAATATCAAAATGTAGTTAAAGTATGTATTGAGCAAGGTTTTTATGTTGGCAGCAGTTTAAATAAACAAAGTTCTTAAACAAAATGTAAATAATTAGAAGCTATCGTCAAGGGGGAGTCTGTTGGTACACCCTGTGTGACGATAGCCGTCTAAGTGTATTAGCATTTTGGTTCAAGTGATATTGCAAAGTATTGAATATTAACAAGTGTTTGATATATGTGTTTATATATGTTTGATAGTTATTGATTGTATGTTTGAACTTGATGTAATGTATTACAAGAAGTTCAAACATAAAGTTCAAAGATAAATTCAAACATAAGTTGAAACATAAGTTCAAATATAGGTTAAATATGTGAAAGTCGAATTTAGAGTAAATTCGAATTCACTAGTAAATGGCATTCGAATTTATGGCAGATTCGAATGTGAATTATAGAGCAGATTCGAGAGTGTCAAGGGGACAAACTCGAATGGGCCTTGGGCCTGATTAGAGTTTGGCCCATGACAAACTCGAATGAGCCTCTATAATTAGGGATTAACTCGAATCATTAAGTGACTTTTGTAGAATTCGTGTGAGATTAAGCAAAAGGGCGATCTCGAGTTTATCAGTAATATCATTGTGTTTTCGGAGAGAATCATCGCGTAGGTTCGTTCGTTAGTGTTCGTACAGCGTTGTGGTAGTCTCCGTGATCCGTTTGAGTGTTATATCCGTCAAGCCACTAACGAGGATTCCGCACTCGTTGGTGTGTGTCGCGTCAGGATAGATCTGTAGTGTCAAGACCTTACAAGAAAACTTATGTAAGATCAATTTAATGTTCTAGAGAGAATGCTCTCTAATGCTTAGAGTTGTGAGGTGCAAAAATGAATGAAGAGGAGACATTGTATTTATAGCGAATGGGAGGGGATGACATGGGAAAGAAGGCAATTGCATAATAATGGTAATGTCTTCCTTGTTTCATCTTACAAACACTAATTCTCGTTTCATATAAGACATTAATTTTATGTTAATTAATTAACGTATAAAAAAATAATTATCTAAGGTTTTCAACCATGGAGAATATTTTCCATTTCATAAATGGAAAGTCATTTCCTTATCCAATTGGAACTTACAAATGCTAATTACTTTCCTCTTTAGTCCTTGATCCATATGAAAGTCTATTATCATTACAACACTTATAATTTCTATTCTTGAATTGATTAAACTCATAGATATATATTTGGAAAGTCTTTCTAACCTGATTATCCTTTTTTGTGGCCCTTTAAACTCATAGATATAACACAATAAGACATACAAATTGCCACTTTCCATGAGCATTATGGCAGAATATGATAGAGGCGATGGTTAGCGTCTATTAACACGCTACCACCACTAGCCCTTAATGAATGTACTGCTTCATATGACTCACTATCAATTACCCTTTTGTTTATACTATGTCTTTATGTTGAAGCAGAGGCATGGATCCTTTTAACATCACCAAGGTTTGAAGATTATGTTCACTTAATCTACATGTAAACTAAAGCAAACGTTTCAATGAACACATCAATACGTTTTTCCATGGTCATGCGTTCCTTATGTGTTACTGTATGGTGTGTAAAGATAACATCACTACTGCATCATGATTGATTTCATAGAATACTTGAGTGTCACACCGATGAGCACAACTGACCAGATGTAATCGAACTATTGAATAAATTATATTGTATATTGTTTATGACACGAAAAGATCAATGAGATTAAATTAATGTGTGATTAATTATATCTAAATGTACGGAGACTAAAATTGCAATAATAGATATTGTTGTGAGTTAATTGTCATTAAGTGATAATTAAGTAAATATCTAGTCTTTTATTTATTATTGGATATTAAATAAGAGATGCATTTATTTGAATTAGTATTATCATCTACTTATTAGAAAAATGAATGGATAATTATAAACAATAAGTAGAGATAATTATAAATAATTATCTAGTGTTATAATGGATGTATGAAAAATTTCTCCGGTTACCAACATGAGAAGCAAAGCCAATAGTAGTATTGAAAGGATGTATATAGTGTTTTTTGTCCCTCATATTGTAGTATAAAAGGATGTATTCCAATATGAATTAGATGAGAGATATATACACAAAAAGGAAGATACATTATTTCTATTCTACTGCACAAAAAGCTTTACAACTTAATCAAGAAAATTAAACGAGGTATGTAGTTATTTAAAATTATAAAACATTATAGAAGACAATTACCAATACGATCATTAGAAGACATCTTATGGACAATTATGGACTACTAACATTTATTTATCGTTACTAACATTTTATTATGTATACTAATATTTATATATGTCTACTAACATCTTATTTATGTAAACTAACTTTTATTATCTAATCTAACAATCTAACATTTATTTATACTAACATTTTGTTACGTATAGTAACTTTTAATTATGCAATCTAATTTTCTAACATTTATTTGTGCTTTCGAACATTACTTCTGTTACTAACATTTATTTATACATTAGTTTATTAATGTGTACTAACTTCTATTTATGTTTATTAATTTTCTTCTCTAATCTGATTAATATTTTATAAATTGTTATATGCACAAACAACATTAATACTTTTTACTCTACTAATTATTTTACACTAAACTAAATTTGTCTTTTAATCATTTTATTTTATAAATTTTTTCAACGGCTACATAACTGTTGGTTAAAAATCCGACTGTTTCGATGACACAGTTTTTCCCTATAAATACCCTAACACTAAACCTCATTATTTCACAAAATCTTTCTTCTTCTTGTTTGAAAAAAAAAAACTCTTAACTGGTTGAAGAATGAAGATGTCTCTCTCGTTCTTAATTTTTCTTATTATAATACTCTCAATACTTTTATACTCTTTGATACAACTTTCATTCGATGAGATGTACCCTTTTCTAATTATGTTTTCATTTACGATTCTTCCATTTTTATATATTCTGATATTGATTGAAATAAATTAATGCTAATTTTTGTTGTTAAATATTTTTTTTGATAGTTATAAATTGGCGAACCTTGTTAAGCTTGAATTTGCTGCACTAGACGTTAACGAGAATAACTACATGTCATGGACAATATATGTGAAAATGCATCTTGAATAAATGGGAATTTTGGATACTATAAGTGAGAACAATAATTGTTCTTCACAAGAAAAGGCAAAATCGAACGTGTTTCTACGCAAACATATTGATGATATGCTAAAATTTTGAATATTTGAACACAAATGATTCAAGCATTCTCAGGAAAGATTTAAAAGAAAGGTTTGATCATCAAAGGAAGTTTTACTTCCAGCTGCCAAAGATGAGTGGAGAAATTTGAGGTTCCAAGACTTTAAAAAGGTTAATGAGTATACCTCAGCTTTGTCCACAATATGTTCACAGTTAAGATTTTGTGGACAAGTTGTTAATGATGCGGTCTTGTTGGAGAAAACTTACTCCACGTTTTGTGCGTCAAACATTACAATGCGAAAATGATATGACATGCATAAATTTATAAGATATTCTGAACTCAACTTAGTTCTCCTTGTTGCTGAAGAAAATAATGAGCTTTTTATGAAAAATCATTTGTCTCTTTCTACGGGATCAGTAGCGTTTCCTGAAGCAAATGCTACAAATAATAGTGATCCTAAAGATAATACGTGTGGACATGGACGAGGACGAGGATTTGGCTGTGGACGAGGCCGTAGTCGTGCGTATAATAAAACCCATAATTAGAGAAATAACCATGGCTATGGTTACAACTATAAACATGGCAAATGTCATTTCCAGGGTCATGGTCAGGGTCGTGGACGTGGACATGGTTATAGCAATGCTTCACAAGATAATAAATTTCAACCACATGGAAAACCCAAGAACAGTGAAGCAAAAGCTAATATTTCTCAAGGTCTTGAAGATCCTTGCTTTAGATGTGGAGTGACCGACCACTGGTCAAGAACTTGTCGAACAACACCACATCTCTGTCTCCTATATCAAGATTCTTTTAAAGGAAAAGAGGAAGAAGTAAATTTTAGTGACCTCCGTAATGATTCACTACCCGAACTAAATGATTCAGATTTCTTTGATGATATAGATATATAATAGTGTGACTATGTTTCATTTTTCTAGTTATGTTTTATTTCTTCTTATCATGTAATGCACTTTCTAATCTTAAAATAATATAACATATTTCTACCTAACAGTTTTTATCTTACATAATCATTATTTTATTTTTTCTTATTTATTTTTAGAACTGTATACCAGACAGTGGTGCTACACACACAATTTTTAAAACGAAAATAGATTTTTCTAAATTAAAGCCAACTAAAGCAACCCTACATACCATTTCAGGTTGTAACATCCGACATTAAACCAGGTTAGTAACTATGACCTAATCAGTATTTAATAGCCAATTATAACCTAATCAGTGGTCATTTGTAATTAACCAAAGTGATTAACAATGTTCACAAGGAAATTCAACTCAATTAGAATGAAATTCATCGGTGCGATGAATCGGGAAATCAATTAATCCGATCGATTTACAATATGAAGGATTAATTCAACTAAGTACATAATTAAATTATGATTAGTGACACTAATCATACACTAATACAATCACTTAACATTAATTATGCAAGACTAAAACAACTCATTAAAACAAAGCATCCAAAAGTAATTATTAAATTACAAGAAAACGGAAATACAAGAATACATTTCTAAATACTTTTATACAAAAAATAAAAATAAAAATACATTGAAATACACCTCCTATAGGCCGGCCATAGTGAAGGACATAAAGGAATTGATATATTTTTTTTACTCAACATTTCACCATCAAATCCTGTTCTTTCAACTCACCAAATATGTCACACTATTTTCATCATTTCACCACCTTTTTCTCCTCTATAAATAAGACCCCAACTTCACTTCATTCTTCACACCTTAAAAGCAAAACTCCTCTCTTCTAAAACATCAAAGTAAGTAAATACTAACTTATTTCATCATACATTTATGTTTATATAAGTATTGCATAATATATATAATCACCAACAATAACAAGTTTCATAAAAACTCAAGTTTATAAATCACTAGTTTTTGTTTTTAAGTTGTTTCTTCAAATGTGTTTATAAATATATAAACACATCATGTAAGTGTAAATATTATGAAAACAAGTTATATAAATGTGTTTTAAAACTTTTATACAAGTAGTCTTTGAATAAACAACAAGAATCACAAGTTATTTCAAGTTTATGAAATACGGAATATCGGCAGAAAAGTTGCATCAACTTTGAAAAATCATAACTAATTCATAACTTAACAAAATGAGTTGATTATTATCCCAAAAGTTAAATCTATGTCTTAACTAAATATCTGGAAGTTTTTATAATTTATTATGGGGTTTAGAACCCCCAGATATTATTTGGGAATCCGAAAGTTTGACAGCTCAAAAATGGCCAACATAGGATTTTTAACGAGCATTTTCCCTAACCAAAACACCTCGAAAAATAGCAGTTCTTGACTTTAAAAATTATTGTATATATTAGTTTAATGTCCAAGAAAACCAAAGCCTTAATCGCTTTGGAGCTTGGTCAAAAACAGCCTCAAAGTAGGCCGAAAAACCATCGAAAAGCTAGAAAATTATATATATATATAAACTTGACGTTTTAAGTGGGGTTTTTTATAAACTTGTAATGTTGGGTGATTTAAGATATAAAAACCTTTATATATATATACTATCATATATAGGAGATTATTAAGTCCCTTATAGCATTTAGGGCTTGGTTAATCACATCCGGATCATCACCCATCAATCTACGCTAACTTGCATTTTACGCAAATATTTTGCCATCACACGGTCGGTGAGTCTTCATAGCCCCTATTTTCACACTGTTATGTTTTGGGGTTGAAATACATGCTACATATTCATATGGACAAAATAACAACTTCATGTCTATTATGTATTACACATGTGGTTCCAACAGCCCTCAAATCATGAACCGTTAGTTACATTTATTTGTAAGCATGAATATATTGTGGATAGATCTATCGGAGTCATGTCCCCCATTCGGGTTAGTCTTAACCGGCTAACGGCGGAATACATATATATTTAACATTACGGTATTCCGTATGGGAATACTGCACAGGGCAAACTCATTTAATTAAGCTTCGGTTGCATGATGGTTTATATGTAATACATAACATGGAATTTTTGATTTTATAAATTCAATCTCAACTGTTGATGTCCATACAAGTCAGATTTACGTGTAAACCTATGAGCTCACCAACAATTTTGTTGACGTATTTTAGCGTGTATTTTTAGGAAATTAAAGCAAGTGCACCGCATCGGAAACATTTTCAACCTTCCGTACTTATGGAGTCGCATTCATTTTCAAACCATCAGAGATTTATTTGCATTATTTTGGTTTAATTTAATTGTGTATTTAAATCTCTGTATTTTGCGAACTACTTACACAATATGATGGTGATGTAAAACATTTTTATATTTTAAAGTTATATCGATGTATATTTGAAAACGTCTATATAGTGGTCGTTCGTTATGATTATGGTTACGCTTCCGCGACGTCATGCTTCGTTACCAACCGGGGTAACGGGGTGTGACAGATTGGTATCTGAGCCATAGTTATAGTGAACTAGGTTGCATTAGTACCCTAGACTATAACTGCACTTAAGTCTTACTGATTTTTTGAAAATATTTTGTAACTAACTAAAAGACTATAAATGGACCTTGATAACAACATCATGTCAAACCAAGTTGTAATCATTTTTTCTGACTTGGTGGAGGAGCATACTCCCATCAGCCGATACAACCCGGAGGTGTTCACCGATGAGGACCCAACTAAGGAGGAAGACCCCTCGGAAGACGAGGAACCCATGGAAGAGTCAGACGAGGAGGAACCCATGGAGGAAGACAAATCCTCCAGCGGATGGGCAGAACCATCTGGAGAGGACCCACCATCCCTAGTGTACCCCTCTTACATCCCATATCACCCACCCGTACCGTCTCACCACACTGGACCTCAGATGAAGTTCACAACCCGCAAAAGAGTTTTCATGCCGAGACGGGAGACTATCCCCCTACCAGCACCACAACCAAGTTCACCACCAAGACGACGGGAAAACGCCCGAAGATGATGTTGGATGCCCGAGACCCTCCAAGAGTGGAGGCGGGAGGAGGAAATCCCCTCCCATTTTGAGATTGGAGGAGCATCCTCCGCACCTATGCCACCGCTCATCCAAGAACCCGCCGATCAGACCATACCTCTCTTGGTAGCACGGTCTTCAAGGCACGATCTCCAAATTCGGTTGCTTAACCAAGACATTGGAGAGATGACAGCTCGTTTAGAGCGGGAGGAGTTGCAAAACTCCAACATATACTTGGCCAACCAGAACGCCCTCGCCATCCAATAGGCCGGGCTAGATTAGCTTGGGCAACGATTAGCCGAGAGCAAGGCCTGTCATGAGGAGCTGACACAGCGCCTCAATGCATTGGAAAAGGGAGAGACCCCCGATCACTCCCACATCTAGTACCCCCCACCCCTCTATCTTTGTAATGTTAGGAAATTATCGGGTAATAACCCGCCCCAATGTAAGAAAACTATGAATCATTAATGAATATTGCAAGTTATTTATGAATCTGTGTTTGATGATTATAGAACTGTGCCTTAAGAAAAATTTAAATCTTTAAGACTCAAGTTCTTACACTATGCTCTTTTCTTTAAAATTTAAGATAATGCCGCCAAAGAGAGCCATGAACACCGCTGAGATCGAACAACTGGTCGCACAACGAGTGGCAGCAGCTATAGCCACCTATGAAGCTAAAAGAAATGGCACCGCAAACAGCGACGGAGGTGCTAGTCGCACCACGGGAGGGTCTGATTCAACCCAAAAAGGGTGTGGAATTAAAGGATTCTTAAGTTGTAAGCCTCGATACTTCAACGAAACTGAAGGTGCTGTCGGACTAGTTCATTGGTTCGAAAAACTTGAGTCTGTGTTTCGCGTTAGTGGTTGCATCGAGGACGAGAAGGTCAAGTTCGACACCCACACTCTTCAAGATGGCGCCTTGACATGGTGGAATTCTTATGCCCAGTCTGTGGGAATTGATATAGCTTACAAACTCGCTTGGAAGGAGTTGAAGCAGATGATGACAGATGAGTACTGTCCTAGAAACGAACTACAAAAGATGGAGTCAGAGTTCTGGAATCTGGCTATGAAGGGAACAGATGTAGCAAGGTACACCAGCCGTTTTCATGAGATGAGTCTGTTGTGCTCACACACGCTGACACCGGAATACAAGCGTATTGAGCACTACATTTGGGGACTCGACCCCCAAATCCAAGGGAACGTCACCGCATCCAACCCAACTACTATTAAGAGCGCCATTCGAATGGCGAATAATTTGATGGATCAAGTGGCCCAGAGGAACTAGGCCAATGCTGGGGAAAACAAGAGGAAGTGGGAAGATAAATTAGGGAAAGGTTCGCGTTCACAGTCCAAAAAGCCCGAAACCATCAAAGCTTTTATCGCCGAAACTGAGTCTAGGAAGGGCTATACCGGAACTAAACCAAGGGGTAACTGATGCACCTACCATCATGTAGGTCCCTGTCCAACCCCTTGCGGGAAATATAAGAAGCTTGGTCATCTGACCCAAGACTGCAAGTATAACGCCAACAGAGGCAACAACGGCACGCAAAGGAGCTGCTTCGAATGTGCGAACATTGGGCACTTCAAGAAGGATTGTCCAAACTTAAGAAACAATGGTATCGCTCAAGGGAGAGCTTTTGTATTGGGAGCAGGCGACGCTCGTCAGGATCCCAACGTAGTGACGGGTACATTCCTACTTAATGATATGTATGCTTATGTGCTATTTGATACTGCGGCTGATAGAAGTTTTAAATCTGCTAAGTTTAGGGAACAACTGAAAGCCAGTCTTTCCCCATTAGAAAATGCTTATGTCGTAGAATTAGCGGACGGAAAGTTGATTGAAGCGAATATTAAAATTAAGGAGTGCAAACTAAGGTTGGCAGATCATCCCTTTAAGATAAACACGATGCCTATTGAACTCGGAAGCTTCGATGTAATTATTGGTATGGATTGGTTGTCAGACAACCATGCAAAAATCTTTATGTGGTAAGAAGGTTGTAAGAATACCACTTAAGAAAAAGAAAGTCCTCACAGTCCAAGGAGAAAGAAAGAATCACCAGTTGAACGTCATCTCTGGTCTAAGAATGCTGAAATGCCTTCGAAGAGGTTGTCAAGCAGTGTTAGTTTAGCTAGTGGAAAAGGAATCGAAGGAGAAGCAACTTGAAGAAATCTCGGTAGTTCGTGACTACCCAAAAGTATTTCCTGAAGACTTGCATGACTTCCACCAACTAGGCAACTAGAATTTCAGATTGACTTGGTGCCTGGAGCTGCACCTGTAGCATGAGCACCCTACCGATTGACACCGTCAGAGATGCAAGAATTATCCAATCAGTTGCAAGAACTGTTGGAGAAAGGATTCATCCGACCAAGTTCCTCACCTTGGGAAGCTCCGGTCTTATTTGTCAAAAAGAAGGACGGATCCTTTAGGATGTGCATCGATTATCGAGAGCAGAACAAGTTAACGATCAAAAACCGGTACCCTCTCCCCAGAATCGATGATTTATTCGATCAACTCCAAGGATCTAATTTTTACTCTAAGATTGAACTGCGATCCGGTTATCACCAAGTAAAAGTTCGGGAAGAAGATATACCCAAGACAGTGTTCAGAACTCGTTATGGACATTACGAATTTCAGGTGATGCCATTCGGTTTGACCAACGCACCAGCCGTATTCATGGGTCTTATGAATCGAGTGTGTAAACCGTAATTGGACAAATTAGTAATAGTGTTCATAGACGATATCCTTAACTATTCCAGAAATAAGGAGGACCATGAGCAGCATCTAAATTTGATTTTGGAGCTTCGAGAGAAAGAACAGTTGTACGCCAAATTCTCTAAATGTGAATTTTGGCTACGAGAAGTCAAATTCATAGGACATGTGATCAATAGCCAAGGAATTCAAGTGGACCCATCAAAAATTGAGGGTATTAAGAACTGGGCAACTCCAAGGACTTCCACTGAAATCCGCCAGTTCTTAGGTCTTGCCAGTTATTATAAGCGATTCATTGAAAACTTCTCGAAGATAGCTGGTTCCTTAACGGAATTGACTCGAAAGGACATAAAGTACAACTGGGGTGAAAATCAGGAAATGACATTTCGAATGTTAAACCAAAGGTTGTGTAGTGCACCTATTCTGTCCATACCGGAAGGAACAGAAGATTTTGTTGTTTACTGCGATGCCTCACACAATGGATTGGGTTGTGTGTTAATGCAAAGAGACAAGGTTATCGCTTATGCATCGCAACAACATAAAGTGCATGAGGTATACTACACGACTCACGAGCTGGAGCTTGGAGCTGTGGTATTTGCTCTCAAGATATGGAGGCACTACCTTTATGGTACGAAGTGCATGGTGTTTTCAGATCACAAGAGCCTTCAGCATATTCTGAACCAGAAAGAGTTAAACATGAGGCAACGTTACTGGGTTGGGCTGCTTAGTAATTACGACTGCCAGATTCGTTATCATCCGGGTAAGGCAAATGTTGTAGCCGATAACTTGAGCCGAAAGGAACGGGTTAAACCTTTGAGAGTCCGAGCTTTGGTCATCACTATACAGTCAAACTTGAACTCTCAAATTCGCGAGGCACAAGAGGAAGCAGTCAAGGAGGGAAATCTGCTAGATGAAGCCTTGCGAGGAATGGATAAACAGTTTGAAATCAAACTGATGGATGTCGATACTTCATGAGCAGAATTTGGCTACCAAAATTCGGAGGGTTAAGAAAGCTTGTCATGGATGAAGGGCATAAAACAAGATATGCTACTCACCCAGGGTTAGATAAGATGTATCACGACCCGAAGGAAATGTACTGGTGGCCAAATATGAAGGCTGACATGGCTACGTATGTCAGCAAATGCTTAACGTGTTTGAAAGTTAAGGCTGAGCACCAGAAGCCATCAAGATTGTTGGTTCAACCGGAAATACCCCAGTGGAAGTGGTAGAGAATAACCATGGACTTCATCACAAAGTTGCCAAAGACTTCTGGTGGTTATGACACCTTTTAGGTGATTGTGGATCGACTCATAAAGACTGCACACTTCTTGCCAATCAAGGAGACTGATAAGACGGATAAGTTAACAGAAATCTATCTTAAAGAATTCGTCTCAAGGCATGGAGTTCCTATATCAATTATATCAGATAGGGACAGACGGTTCACATCAAGATTTTGGCAATCGTTTCAAGAGGCATTGGGTACACGCCTAGACATGAGCACGACCTATCACCCGCAAACGGATGGTCAGAGAGAAAGAACGATTCAGACATTGGAGGACATGCTAAGGGTAAGTGATATCGACTTTGGCAAAAGATGGGACAGACATCTGCCATTTGTTGAGTTTTCCTACAACAACAGCTACCATTCGAGTATTAAGACTGCTCCATTCGAGGCATTTTATGGGCGAAAGTGTCGATCATCGCTTTGTTGGGCTTAGGTAGGAGATAGACAGATCACTGGATCCGAGATCATTCAGGAGACTACAGAAATGATAGTCCAGATTCGGAACCGATTAAAGATCGCACGGGATCGACCGAAAAGCTATGCAGATGTTCGACGGAAGGATTTGGAATTTCAAGAGGGAGATCAAGTAATGTTGAAAGTCTCGCCTTGGAAAGGCGTAATTCATTTTGGGAAATGAGGAAAACTCAATCCTCGTTATATCGGACAATTCAAGATTTCCAAAAGAATTGGCCCGGTAGCCTACCGACTCGATCTGCCCTCAGAGCTTAGTAACTTTCATAATACCTTCCACGTATCCAACCTTAAGAAGTGCCTGCTGATGAAACACTCGTCATACCCATGGACGAGTTGGAGCTAGACGATAAGTTGAACTTCGTTGAAAAACCTGTGGAAATAATGGACTGGGAAATCAAGAAACTAAAGCATAACCGGATCCCGACAATAAAAGTCAGATGGAACTCTAAGCGAGGTCCTGAGTTTACATGGGAATGCGAAGATTAGTTCCAGGAAAAATACCCTCATCTGTTCTAAAATACTCAAGTAGTGGAGAACACGAGCTAATTTCGGGACGAAATTCTTTTAACAGGGGGAGACTGTAACATCCGGCATTAAACCAGGTTAGCAACTATGACATAATCAGTATTTAATAGCCAAATATAACCTAATCAGTGGTCATTAGTAATTAATCAAAGTGATTAACAATGTTCACAAGGAAATTCAACTCAATTAGAATCAAATTCATCAGTGCGATGAATCGGGAAATCAATTAATCCGATCGATTTACAATATGAAGGAATAATTCAACTAAGTACATAATTAAATTATGATTAGTGAAACTAATCATAGAATAATACAATCACTTAACATTAATTATGCAAGACTAAAACAACTCATTAAAACAAAGCTTCCAAAAGTATTTATTAAATTACAAGAAAACGAAAATACAATAATACATTTCTAAATACTTTTATACAAAAAATAAATAAGACCCCAACTTCACTTCATTCTTCACACCTTCAAAGAAAAAATTCTCTCTTTCTCTCCCTCTAAAATCCGGCCACCAAGCCCTCAAGAACACACAAATTTCAATTTTTGTTTTTCAAATATTCTATAAGTTCAAGATCAAGCCTTCTATCCATTTTCATTATGCTAAAACATCAAAGTAAGTAAATACTAACTTATTTCATCATACATTTATGTTTATATAAGTCTTGCATAATCTATATAATCACCAACAACAACAAGTTTCATAAAAACTCAAGTTTATAAATCACAAATTTTTGTTTTTAAGTTGTTCCTTCAAATGTGTTTATAAGTATATAAACACATCATGTAAGTGTAAATATTATGAAAACAAGTTATATAATGTGTTTTATAACTTTTATACAAGTAGTCTTTGAATAAACAACAAGAATCACAAGTTATTTCAAGTTTATGAAATACGGAATTTCGGCAGGTAGGTCGCATCAACTTTGAAAAATCATAACTAATTCATAACTTAACAAAACAAGTTGATTCTTGTCTCAAAAGTTAGATCTATGTCTTAGCTAAATATCTGGAAGTTTTCATAATTTATTATGGGGTTTAGAACCCCAAGATATTTATGGGAATCTGAAAGTTTTCATAATTTATTGTAAGGTCACCTACCTACGGATCCTATCTTGACGCGACACCGTCCAACGAGTGCGGAATCCTCGTTAGCGGTTTGACGGATAGACCACGCACACAGAAACCGGAGACACACACGATGATAGACGAACACTAGAACGTCCCGACACGAGATTCTCTCCAGGAACAAACACAAAATTGCCTTGCAAGTTCGAGATCGCCTCTGCCTTAATCACTGAATTTGTTTTGCAAAAGTTTCGTTCACCCGGATGCTCTGTTTGCTCTCAAGTTCGTCAGAACCTCTGAGCCGTCAAAGATCCCTGATTTCACAATAAAATTCAATATATAGACGACAAGTTCGTGAAGACGCTCCTCATGAACTTATAAGTTCTTGTAGACGCTCCTCTTGAACTTATCTTTGAACTTGTTCTTGAACTTATCTTTGAACTTATTCAAGAACTTATCTTTGAAGTTGTTCTTGAACTTATCTTTGAACTTGTTCTTGAACTTATCTTTGAACTTGTTCTTGAACTTATCTTTGAACTTGTTCTTGAACTTAATATGATAGTCTAGAACTTACCATGCAAATGTAAACATCATACACAATCATGATATCAATAACAAAACTAGACTGTTGTCGTCACACCGGATGTACCAACAGACTCCCCTTGACGATAACTTCTAGTTGTTGTTCATTGATCGTAAGAGACTATCAGATTTAGAGACTATGAATACCGAAACTAGACAGCTATTATCACATCGGGTGTATCAACAGACTCCCCCTTGACGATAGCTTCTAGTAGATATTCATTACTCTATGAATACCGAAATCACCTTTTTTTCTTTGTTATCCATGACTGCCTCTCCAGTTTTGCTGTCCTCACCGGTTTGTAGACTAACTTAGTCCATGTCCTACGAGTCAGAGGATTTAATCTTATTTGAACCACAACTCTTCTACCAACTCTTAGATTAGCATTTCAAATCTTCCAGAACGACCCTCCCTTCTGATAGTTTTTGCAAACACCTCAGCATAAGAATCGTCTTCCTAGATTTATATGGTCTTTCCAAGCTAAGTTACTCACTTCACACTTCAGAATCTGATTCATTATTTAGTGCAGATTTTAGCATCTCTAGATCTATCACATTCTGATCTTCATTCATAACACCTTCATCGAGTGTCTTCCAATCAGGTATATCTTTAGGAGTAAACGCTCATTCCTCAAGATCCTCCTGTTCTAAGTCATCTTCGAAGACAAACCTCATTTCATCTTCATGCAACTCTGACAATGCTCCAATCAGACCTTATCTTCAGTTACTTTAGTCGCCTCTGAATCCTTGTCTTTTCCCTTGTCAGCGGCTATGAACACCGACTCTCCCTGAGGATCAGCAAGCTGAGCAAATTGTTGTGTTGAAAGATCTGCTAGCTCACTGTTCGAGCTATCTTCTTTGACTTGCCAGCTCACTGTTCAGTCCATCTTCTTTGACTTCTCTACAATTTCTCCCCCTGAGATGGACGATATTTAAAACAACTCCTCCAGTATAGCTTCCATATTTGCAATCTGCTGCTGTGGATCAGTCTCTGTCTGATCCAACTGGACATTAAGATGTTGAAGTTCATGAATCGCCTTTGTCAGTTGAAGAATCTGTAATTCTGTAAAAACTCGAATTCTAACACTGTATAGACTTAATCAACACATGAAACAAGTCGTAATATGTTAGTAGGACATTAATATCCAGTATTCAATGATAAAAATGCAATGAAACTCTCCTTACTTACATTATTTGATGGTTTAGAACGTAAACCAAATAGTAGAATTCAGTTCCAGAGAAACAGTCGTTAGCTTCGTTAAACAGTCACAACATCGTAAGTTTTGAAAAACTTTGAACAATTTTCAACTTTTTCAACTTATCGTAAGTTTTGAAAAACTTTGATCAGTTTTCAACCTTTTCAACTTATCACGGAACCCTTCACTTTTAGCAACTGATTATCACGCAAATTTTGTTTTTCCAACTAGAATGCATCCTAGTAACTTTGACCTTTATCCTACTTAAAATAAAATAGAATAAAATAAACTAAAATAATAAAAATAAAAGATAAAAATAAAGTTAAAACTACTCAAAAGTACTTTGAAAATTACGACCTATACTAACAGAATATTTTTGCGAGAAAGTTGAAGTAGGTTCAATCAGATAGCTATGTCAATCGCACTTTCAGTATTACACTTTCGCACTTAGGAATTTTTGATTCCTTTGATTGTTTGACGTGATATACATTCCAAGTCGATTGTTGGTATGATTTTCCCTTTAAAAATTTAACACTTTGGAATTTCCCTTGGCCTTTTTATTTATCAAGAAACTACCTTACGTGTCCCATACTTAGATATACTTCTATGATTAAGGCAGACACACAATGATTATAACTTTTTGGTATTGTAAATTTTCTTTAAAAGGCAAACGTCGGACACAATTCTGTATTTACATACAACAGTGTAGGTCCCAAAAGGTTCCCCAAGTGTATAGCTTTAAGCTGTAGAGGGGGGGGGGGGGGGTGAATACAGCTATTTAAAACTTAAACACTCTTTTCTCAATGTTTGTATGTATTATCAACAAAAGTTAATTACGAACAAGCTTGAATGCGGAAAGGTTCAAGCTGAGATGACAGATACAACAGTTTGACAACTAATCTAAAACACACTCAGACAAGTTACAATGATTACTCTCACTTAGAGGCACTCACTGTTTTTACAAGACTCAGATGGACAGCTTATACATGAACAGCTTAGACACTCTACTGTTTTATATAAGAAGACTTGCATGCATGGAATAACACACTTCAATGCACGTACTGATTGTCAGACTCTTGATATCTCATTATCCTTAGAAGCTTCCTTTTATACTCAAAAGGAGAATCTCAGTGAAGCTTCTTCATTGGACAGATGAGATAGTGGAGAGTCTTTCCAAAAGGACAAAACACCTTTCTGCACGTTCTGATAAAGTATATTTGTCTTCACATGGCAGAATCTTTGTCTTTTCCTTTTTGTCACTGTTGCATAAGGCTTTAACCAAAAGAGGAATGCCAAATTTGCATCTTTCTTCTTTTGCTAATGCCATTTTGATATAAGAAAAGGTTTGTCACCCTTTTTCAAATATCTGTTTGTCTTCATGTAACAAAACAACGTGGGCAGGTTGTGCAGTTCTGTTTTCCACTTTGTCTTCAACTTGTAAATTGATCTTGTAGCCAAAAACAATACATGAGGACTTGGAAACAAATTCCATAAAGTGTTTAACCTGTTCACAAAGAACAGGTTCTATTCACAAAGAAAAGAACACTTGAAAATTGCCCAAGCTGCTCAAGAGAACAGAGCAGCGTAGACAGTTTATGCCCAACCTGTTCAGCAGACAGAACAGCTTGGACAAACTGTCTTTGTTGCAACGAATGCAACATGGTAAACAGCTTTGGGCTGATATTGCAAATCACTTTCAGGTTTCAAAAAGGCATATAACAGGCCTTAAATTCAACCTTCAAATGCATTAACAGGTTTGATTAAAAATCTCCCCCTCAGATGTACAGCAGGTTGGACTGAGACCTTTTTGTGCCTAACAATCTCCCCCTATTTGCAATAATCAGTCTAAGCTGATTTAATCAATAATTGCTATACGTTTTTACAATACATCTTGCTAAAAAGAAATTAAAAAATTTAAGTAAAGTAAAAGATCAGTTTATATGTACTGATTTTGATTACATAAAACAACACATGTTTTTACAAGAGTACACCTAATGTACTAATGTATATTACAACTGATGTAAATAAGCAAAGTTACAACATATGTAACAAAGTACAACTAATGTACAAAAAGTTCAACACTTTGGACTGTTGATTTTGGGAGCAGATAATGGCAAGCCTGTCCAACAGATGGACAGCTTCCATCCTTCACCTACCCTGATGGTAGATAGACTTCACTCCAGTGGAGGTGGTCCTTCAAACATCTTTTCAAGCTCATCCTTTGTTTCCTCCAAATCTTGGATTTCAAGTCTGAGGATCATAAACTTGGGATCTTGAAGTTCACCTCTCTCATAAAAGACTCTGAGCTGATCCCAGACGGCTGCTCTCCACCTGCTTGATTTCCTGAATGAAGCTGCAAGTCTGAAGGCTGCAAGCTGTCTCATATACACCTTTTATAGATCTGATGCTCTCTGAAAGCATTTCTTCTGTGTTAAGGGATCTACAAAAAATGCCCCCAACTCAGGTTCTTCAATTATCTTGCCCTCTTCAAACTCTACTCCACTAGGCAGGCTGTAGTCAATTCCTTTCATCTCAACAGCATAATCACCCTGTTTAATTAAGATGAGGAGTTGCTGCAGCTCAGTATCCTTTCTTGTCCTCTTGGCCTTTATTTTGGGGTATGTCACAGAGACACCCTCACTGACTTCTTTTTAGATCAGGCCAAGATCCTGCACTCTCTCCATTAGCTTCTTAATATATGCCCTGATAGTCTTAGCCGTTTCTGACTTAGACGGGCTCAGGGCAACTGCCAGCTCAACCCATTCCCTGTACCCCATCTGTGCAACATCAGTATAGTCATAAGTTTCCAGTTCTGGGCCTGTTGCACCCATTCTGGTTATTTGCAATTTCCACTATTTGCCTTTTCTTGATATGGAGACAGCTTTGACAATTGCTTCCTTGGCAAACCTTCTATCAGCAACATCCTGAAACTTTTTCCTTGCCAAGTTGTCAAAATGGAACCAGGCCCTTGCAGAGGATTCTTGCTTTGGTTTGGTCACAGAGACCTGAGCACCCACTTCCTTTTCAACTTCTTTCTCACCAGCTGATCCCTTAGCAGCTTCCATCAGTTTCTTTTGCACTCCAGAGAGGGCATTTTGATTTTGCTTGCCTCTAGAAGTGCAAAAGTTCTGGCAGCTTTGGCAGAGGCTTCTTCTTTTCTTAGTGCTTCCAGGGCTTGAAGCTGTTCATCTCTGAACTCAAAGTATTTATCCATGGGAAGACCCATTTCCTTTGCCCTAGCTTTGTGAAACTTTAACTCTGCTGCTTTCTGCTGTTCAGGATCAAATGCTGCTTTTTCTTTTCCTTTATCTGTTGTAGTGATAACAGCCTCAGGAGTATCTTCCTCTTCTTCTTCTTCTTCTTCTTCTTCTTCTTTTTCTTCTAGAATAAGATGTCCTCTTCTGCTGCTTGACCTGTCCTCAGGAATGAATTCCTCCCCCTTAGACTTAGCAGGGTTTGGAGATTCAGCCTGAGTAGGCTGAGCAGCTTGAGAGGCACCTTCCATTGTACCTGTTGCAGATGCTCCTGCTGGTTGGCCAGTATGTACTGATTTCTCCTTAGGGGAAGAAGTTTTCTTCCCCTTAGACTTAGTCTTCGAGGCAGATGACTTCTCCCCCTTTGAAGGAGATGGACCAGCACCTTCAACATCTGGTCTGCCTGAAGACACGAAGTCAGCACGCTTGCCAGCAGTTTTGGCAGTAGGCTTGGGACCAACCAGGCTATGCACTAAGAAAGCCAGGTTGTCCTTGACCTCTGTAAGATGGGAAAGACATGTTTGAAGAGATGATGATTGGGAATCAACAATGGTGGTCAGCATAAGAATATTTTCCCTATCAGAAGCTGTGAATAACAAACTTTGAAGTTGTGCAAGATGTAGTTCAAGAGAATCTTGCACATCAGCAAGGTTTGATGACACAGAATTTGATAGGGAGGCAATTAATGTGTTTGAGCTGGCCAGAGTGGCAGGAAGTGTAGAATTGCAAGATGTGAGGAGAGATGATAGCTGTTGAGATATGGCTGTCATTGAGGACACAGAGTCCTGTTGAAGTGAAAGAATGGAGGAAAGGGAAGTGGAGACATTTTGCAGCTGTGTGGTGAGTGCAAGCAGCTGTGAGGAGATGTCAGTTTGTGGAGTGGCTTGGAAGGAATTCTTGAACATATCAAAGAATCCCCTAAGCTGTTCAGACACAGAGTCTGAAATAAGAGAGGGTAGAGAGGACATGGAGGTTTCTAAAGAACCAACTTTGTTGGTCAGCAAGGAAAGCTGATCCTTCAAAGGCAGGTCTTTAGGGGATGAAGGTGTATGAGTGGATTGTTCGGAGTGAGTAGAGGGTGATGAAGAAGAAGAGGCTGGTGTATGGGGATGTGATGTAGAAGGAGGGGGTATGTTGGAAAGAAGCTCCATAGCCTGGGCAAAAGTAATGTTGCCAAGTTTGGAGGGATCAATAGGTCCTTCAGCAGTGGCAGTAGCTGCATCATCAGGAGAGGG
Organism: Centrapalus pauciflorus; assembly: GCA_020465985.1. Classification (NCBI taxonomy): domain Eukaryota; kingdom Viridiplantae; phylum Streptophyta; class Magnoliopsida; order Asterales; family Asteraceae; genus Centrapalus; species Centrapalus pauciflorus. The sequence goes on from JAANYP010001510.1 coordinate 55,994, forward strand.
GGTAGAGGAATGTAGCCTTTCAGACACTGCTTGTTTTGCAGCACCCTCATTAAGGTCAGTGGTGGTTCCCTCTACAGCACCTTGGTTTAAAGGTACCTCATCATGGGGAGATGGGATTTGCATTTCAACATCAGCAGTGGTGAAACCTGCTGATGGAGTTTGCAGTATGGGAGTAGCCTCACCAAAGGGATGTTCTGTTCCCTGAGGTTCATCAGCTTGAGTTGTGGGACCTTCAGCAGCTGTTTGGTGTAGAACATCTGCATCATGAGGAGCAGAAGTTTGAGGCTGATCTGCTGGTTGGTCTAAGCCAGCAGTGTGGACGCCTCGTGCAGTCTCAGGGAGTAGAGAAGTATGAGGTGGGGACAGTGTGGACTCAGTATGGAGTGGAGAGAACTCATGTCTTTCAATATTCTCAGCCTGCCCGATTCCCTCCCGTCCAAAGACTTGTTGACGTGTAGTTCGATTGGTCTCTGAAAGCTTCCCTGTTGGAGCTAGATGTAGGAGTTGGGAGACTGGAATAGTTGATGTGGCTATCTCCATTTGTACAACTGGCTCCTGTTGGGAGGAACCAGAGGGTCTAGGCTGACTAGGGGTAGACACAGGTTGGAGTGAAGCAAGCTCCAATTGTGCTGAACCCTCTCCCAAAATAGGAGAGGCAGTAGGGGTTGCTTATTTTTCAACTGAACCATGTTGAGAGGGAACAGAGGGTCTAGTTTGGGTTGTTGTGGTTGCTGGTTTCTTTTTGGCTATGGATTTGCGATGGTATAATATGTGAGATGATGTGGGTGATTTTGGAGAGGAGATGAGAGGTTCAGACTGGACAGGTTTGGGGACTGGGTCATAAACAAGTGGGTTGACCTGTTCCATAGTCTCAGGTGCCACAGAGGCTTCAGGTTCAACGAATGAACCAGGGTGAGGAGCCTACTCCCCCTCAGCCATAGAGGCTGAGGGTGCAGACTCAGACTGAGCTGTTTTGGCCTTCTTGTGGACAGGCCCAGCTTCAGTGGTTTCCAGGGTCCTTTTAACAAGCTTGGCCCTGGCTTTGGATTTTCTTTTAGGAGCAGTTTCAGGATCCACCCTCACATCAGAGGGTCCTTCCACCAATCCTAACAGCCTCCTCATTGGAGTAGAGAGAGGAGGCTCATTTGGGAGAACCGGAGTATAGAAAACTCTATTCCCTATTACAGGGAATGCAGCAGTATGAAGTAAAGGCTGAGAGTTATACAAATGCTCACCACAAATATTCTTGAAGATGAGGCTCAGAAACCTGGGATATCGAACAGCAGCTGGTCGTGTCTCCTGCTGCACCAGGTTCCTCTAATTCATGAAAATCCACTTAGCCATGTCTATTATAGTTCCATCCACAAGCTGGAGAACTACAGGATTTTCATCACGGCTCAGTTGGTCAAAAGAACCAACTTTGCTGCTGAAGCACATTACCACAGAGGCAAATAAGAAGATGTAAGTAGGAGACAAATCCTTTCTGAACAGCATTGCTCCAACTTTTGGTTCTGCTACACCACAGAAGTGCAGCAGATTCTTCATCTGTTCATCTTCAGGCTGTGGCTGATCATATTGTTCAACCACTGGGAGTCGAAGAACTTCCTTAGCAGACGAGTGTTGATCTCAATGGTCTGAGTCCATTGAGTATGGTGCCCTTGATGACTTTGGTATCTGGGTTGTAGGCACAGGTGTACCAGAACTCATACACCATCTCCTGGTACAGGACACCAGGAGTTGCAGTCATGGCGTAGTTCAACGGATGAACTTTCAAAAACTCCACCATTTGGTCATAGCCTTTCCCCACATAGTTTTTGGGGATTATGAGGTTGGCAATGTAGTTAGTGGGTTTCAGTGTTAGCATTGTGGTGACTGATGAGTGTTTCTGTACATCATCACCAACAAATACTGGTAGAAAGGGGTTGTTGTTGTGAGCCATATTGGGAAGTAGTTAAAGAAGCAGAAGCACAGGACACTTAGTCGATTTTTATGGTTCTTGGGAAGTTTATTGAAGTAGTGAGGAAGACTAAGATGAAACAGTTGGTGTATTTATAGGATTTGAATGTGAGTGGGTATGAGAGAGAAAAATTTGGGCGGTTGATTTGAAAAAGTCGTTAACGGAAAACGGAACGGTTGTCCATGTCAGACCGTTTGTCAGACCACTTGAGCCCTTTTTAATCACTAACAGACGAAACCCACATTATCCGCAGTAATTAAGTTAATTAAAAACAAAAATTAAGTAAGTTAATTGTGAAGAAACATAATTAAACTGATGGTCTAAGCTGATGGTCAAACCTGTGATGAGCAGAGTCATCACAAGCTTGTTCACTCTTCAAGTTGTTCCTTCAACATGTTCAGCTATGTAACAACAGGTTCTGTGCAATAGCTGATCAGGTTACAAGACAATGCCTTGTATGACAGATTGAAAGAGTGAGCAGGGTGGGGATTTGATCATCAGATCAGGCTTGACATATAAGATGTTGTTGTCAAACCTGATATATGCCCAAGCTGTTCAAGTTGTGCAGAAAACGGCTAAGTATAGAACATGCATAACCTGTTCTGTCTAAGCTGTTCTGAAAGAACTTGAGCAGTGTGAGACATATAAAGTCTTAAAGCATTAAGGACACTTAGTCACTTTTGTTTAACATGCCCAGCTTGCTGACAAGGTAATTAAACCTGTTTTCATCAAGAGGTTTGGTGAAAATGTCTGCAAGCTGTTCATCAGTAGAAATAAAACTTACCTCCACATTACCTTTCTGAATGTGATCTCTGATAAAGTGATGTCTGACTTCTATATGCTTTGTTCTAGAGTGAAACACTGGATTGTTGGAGATAGCTATGGCACTTGTATTATCACACAAAATAGGAGTTTTCCTATTTACAACTCCATAATCTTCAAGCTGATGATGCATCCACAGAACCTGCCCACAGCAGCTTCTAGCAGCAATGGTACTTAGCTTCAGCAGTAGAAGTAGACACTGAGTTCTGCTTCTTGCTACATCAACTTATCAACTTACCACCAAGGAGTTGACATCCACCTGTTGTGCTTTTCCTGTCTAGCCTGCAACCTGCAAAATCAGAATCTGAATACCCTGTTAGTTCAAGGCTTGAGTCTTTGGGATACCAAAGACCCAAACCTGGTGTACCCTTAAGGTATCTGAAGATTCTTTTTACAGCAGTAGATGTGATTCTTTTGGATCAGCTTGAAACCTAGCACATAAACAGGTAGCAAACATAATATCAAGTCTACTAGCAGTTAAATACAACAAGCTCCAAATCATCCCTCTGTAAGCTCTTACTGAAACAGCTTTACCACTGGCATCTGCATCCAACTTTACATTGGTTGCCGTTGGGGTTTTAATAGGAGAACTTTGATCAAATTTAAACTTTTTCAGTAGATCTAAGGTATACTTTCTTTGATTAATAAAAATTCCATTTGAGGTTTGTTTAACCTGTAATCCTAAAAAGAAAGTAAGTTCACCCATCATACTCATTACATATTTGGATTTCATGAGTAATGAAAAATTCTTGCATAACTGCTATTTGGTAGAACCAAATATTATGTCATCCACATAAATTTGAACAAGCATGATATCAGACTTCACCTTCTTTATGAACAATGTGGTATCTACTTTACCTCTGGAATACCCATTGCTCATAAGGAAATCAGTAAGAGTGTCATACCAGGCTCTAGGGGCTTGTTTTAGACCATAGAGGGCTTTGTCCAACTTATAGATGTTGGTACACCCTGTGTGACGATAGCAGTCTAATCGATCTGCATTATGGTTTAAGTAATATTCTGAGTATTAACAAGTGTTTTGATATATATGTTTATATGTGTTTGTCTGTTATTGATTGTGTGTTTGAACTTGATGTAACATATTACAAGAAGTTCAAACATAAAGGTCAAAGATTAACTCAAGCATAAGTAAAACATAAGTTTCATCACTTAAGTATTTAAGTGTATTGGCTAGATTCGAATAGGTAAAGGAAGACATTCGAATCTGTGATAGATTCGAATGTATCCTTAGATTCGAATGGGCTAGATTCGAGAGTGTCTTGTGGACAGACTCGAATGGGCCTTGGGCCAGATTCGAGCTTGGCCCACAACAGACTCGAATCAGGGTCTATAATTAGAGATAGACTCGAATCATTAAGGGACTTTTAGCAGAATTCGTGAGGAATTAAGCAAAAGGCGATCTCGAGTTTATCAGCTAGGTGAGTGCCGTTTCGGAGAGAATTAGTTCGTAGGATCGTTCGTGTGTCGTTCGTTCAGCGTCTAATAGTCTCCGTGTTCCGTTGGTTGAGAGTTGTCCGTCTAACCGTCAACGAGGATTCCGCACTCGTTCACGGATCCGCGTCTAGATAGATCTTGCAGTCGTAGACCTTACAAGTGGTATCAGAGCCTCCGGAGTGTTCTTGGTGTTCTTCGTGTTCATCAGATACATTCTAGGTTTCTTGACGCTAGTTGGACGGTTTTGCTCTCAAAAACGTGTTTTCAAGCTTAGCAAATTCATATTCGGGAAACACTTTGTGGTTTTTCACGTTTTTGATCGAAATCATTATTTTTCGTTCGAAAAATAGTGATTTAATCTGTAAAACGTCAAAAAAATCAAAGTGTTAGCCGTTTTTCGAGTTTGCGGCGCTCGAATCTATAGGGGTAATTAGGGTTTCACTTTAGTCTCGAGTCTAACCTAAATACGCTCCTTTCGAGTCAATTTCAGAGATTTTCGAATCTACCTTGTTTCGAATCTAGTGCTTCATTCGAATAGGATCTCGAGTCTACATTAGTTTCGAGTTTATTTCGAGTCTAGTCGTGTTTCGAATCTGTGTTTCGAATCTGCTGAAATTCGAGTTTGTTCCCCTTCGAATCTAAGGACCCTCGAATCTAAGGATATCTCGAATCTGACATATTTCGAGTTTAATTGAATTAAAACACTTAATCGAATTTAATCCCAAATAAATTGGAATCTAATTACATTCGAATCTATCTAGATTCGAAAGAGTTAATCCACATTAGTTTCGAATTAAATTAATTAAGGGTCAATTCAATTTCTTTCGAAAAGATGTCTAATCTTCAGAAATTCTTAGAAATGGACCACGAAGTTGGGAAGGCAAATGCACCGCCTAAGCTGATGAAAGTTGAGGACTATTACTGGTGGAAGGACCGTTTTACAGATTTTGTACGATTCAATGATATGCGCATGTGGGTGTGCATAGATGAAGGGTACGTCCCGCCAGTATCTGAAGTTGAAGGCCGTCAAAAGGTCTTGTCATATCAGATGATGAAAGAAGATGACAAGAAATTATTTGAAGCCGAAAACAAAGCTTTCTCCATAATCCGTATGGCTTTACCTCAAGATATTTTGCACACATTTCGGACTCAAAGGACGTCGAAGGAACTTTGGGAGTCTCTCGAGAAAAGGTGTGAGGGTAATCCTCGGGTGCGTAGAAAGCGTACAGAGCTGTTGAAACAACAGTTTGCGATTTTCAAGGCAATTAAGGATGAACAGTTGGATGATATTATCACAAGGTTCTATCATCTGATAACGGAACTTGAAAGTCATGGAATTGAGTATTCGGACACTGACAAGAACAACAAGCTTCTTGATGCCCTACCAGCCAAATGGGCTATGTACGTGGCAATGATTAAGCTGATTGAGGACAAATACTATACTCAATCACTTGATGACATTGTGGGAACGTTGAGGGCATATCACTTTGAGATGATTAAGGCTGAGACTGATTACGAGCAAGTCCAGAATCCGGCAATGTATTTTGGAAAGACATCTAAATCATCAGTGACAGCTGAACCGAAGAGTGCTACAGCGTTTTTCACCGGAGAAACGTCATCGCCAGCAGAGTCTGAAGACTCATTGAATCGCGCGTTCTTAGGATTAGGACGATCGGAAGAACCGCAACCTCAAGTCCAACAGGCATCGACAAGTCAGAGCTATTCGAAGATGCCCATGAGCGCAAAGTCAGCGGAAGAGCATCTGAATCTACTTGCTTCTTTTGTGGCCGCATACGGAAATTGTGTTCAAGGGAAAATCAATGACCCAGCTCCATGGGATGAAGATTACGATCAGGTTGACCCTGATGACTTAGAGGAAATGGATCTTAAGTGGCAACTGGCCATGGTGACCCATAGGGTAAAAAGATTCATCAAAAGAACTGGGAGGAATCTGCAAATGAATAACAAGGGGATCGGGTTTGATAAGTCCAAGGTGAAATGCTACAACTGTCAGGGATTGGGACACTTCGCCAGGGAGTGTCAGAGACCGAAGGTAGAGACATACCAAGGACAGAGTCAGCATCAGGGACAGTACCAAAATCAGTCCCAACAACGATACCTTCCAAGTTCCTCATCTGGACAGGCCAATCTAGCGGGTCTTCTATCCAATGTCACTTCAGATAGACAGCTAGATGGCACGTATGATTGGAGTTCACATCCTGAGTCGAATGCTAGAGCCTTCATGGCTGAAGTCATAGAAACGGGGTGTGATGGGAACGAGCAGACTACACGGGACAGCAGTCCAATGTGGGTAGAGAAGGCGCAAGATCAGACAGTGCTGGAGTTTGCTGCTCAGATGGCCAACGTGGAATCTGATAACTCTAAGGTTAGTCTATCTTACTCTCTATTTCAAGAGTTATGTGCTTTGTGTGCTACTTCTAATGATAGGTTAAATCTAGTCTTAGAATCACATAAAACCATATCTGCTCAAAATGAGAATTTAAAAATTGAAAACGCTAGCCTAAATGATATAAAGCAAGATTTAAAAGAAAAACTTAAGGCTGATGCTCAGGACGTAGTACTTCTAAAAGACAAACTCAGTGAGCAGTGTGTTAGGATAGAACTTATGTATGAGCACGTAGAGGCCTTAACAAAAAGTCTTAAGGACAAGGATATAGAGCTAGCTGAGACCAAGGTTAAGGTAGCAGAGGCAAACAGCAAGTTGGAGAAGTTTAGGAATTCAAGCTTAAATCTAGGGAAAGTCTTAGATGCCCAACGACAGTCTAAGAAGCCCGTAGGTCTAGGTTTTCACGAAATTTCTCCACCATTCAATGCGAACTATGTGCCTCAGCCTCAGGAGAAAACTGACAAGTCAGTAGACTTAGAGGACCTACCTGAACTGACACCAGAGCCTATAGTAGAAAATGCACCTAAGGTGGCTGACTAAACCGTCAAGGTCAAGAAAGTGAAGTTTGTGTCTTCCTCCAGTGAAACACCTGCAGGAAAACAGAAAATTTCTTGGGCTGACCAGGTCGAAGAGACAGACACTGTAGATGTACCAAAGGCAATAGACACTAGTGAGACACCTAGATCTAAGGGAACACACAAAAAGTCCATAGATAAGCTGTCTTGCTTTAGATGTCACGAGAAAGGGCATGTTGCTTCTCACTGTCCACTTAGGAAAGCAGATGTTACCCCTAAGACAATGAACCCAACACCTGTTAAGCCCTCACCCAGTGTGGCAAGCAGCAGTAGTTCTCAACCTACCGAGAAAACTGTGCAGGCCGCACCCAAACAAGTTGTGAAAAACACACCGGTTAAGGTTGGACCAAAAGAAGTGGTTAGGACAAATTCACCGAATCGTGTCATTAATCAATCTAGGTCAGCACCACAACAAGTCTATAGGAGCACCACACCTAGCAGGTCACATACTCCAGTTAGGTCTCATACTCCAGTTAGACAATATGCACCGGTAAGAGCTCAAGGATCACAGTCAGAAATGGCATATAATAGGAATTATTCTAGAGCTCCACAACAGCAAATGCCTACACCAAGGCAAAGAGTGAACTTAAATCACTCGGCACCACAACAGAATTCAGTTCAAAGGCCCAAGTCACCTGAAAGGCGAGATGGGTACTTGAAAGAGTTCACGTATGTGGACGAGAATGGTATTTCCAAGTCAGTCATGGCTTGGGTTCCCCGTGATAACTAACCTCTTTTCTTTCATGCGCAGGATATAACTACAGGTCCAAACAACAAGTGTTTCGTCGACAGTGGTTGCTCCAGGCACATGACGGGGGAAAGAAGTCTACTCACAGACTTCAAGGGAGGTAATAGGGGATTCGTATCATTCGCGGGTAACAAGGGTGGAAATATCACTGGAACTGGAGAAGTCACTAATGGGACGATTACTTTGGATCAAGTTTATCACGTTGATAAACTGGTTCATAATCTCATTAGTGTCTCTCAAATCTGTGATAAGAAGAACTCGGTGTTATTTACTGACACTGAGGCGTTAGTGCTAAAGCCTGGATTCAAAATTCCTGAAGAATGGGTGTTGATGCGGGCGCCAAGGAAGAACGACTTGTACATGCTGGATATGAACAAGCCAGAGACTTCGATGGGGCCAATTTGTCTACTATCCAAAGCTTCGGAGACGGAATCCGTACTGTGGCACAGACGCATGGCTCACCTGCACCTGAGAAAGATGAATTACATAACGAAGCATGGACTGGTGCAGGGTGTGCCCATGAAAAGTTTTCAGTTCGAGGATAAGTGTCTACCTTGCATGAAGGGCAAACAGCACAAGAAGACCCACAAGTCCAAGAAGCAGAATTCCATAGCCTCAGCATTCGATCTGTTGCACATGGACCTTTTCGGCCCAATCAACAAAAGGAGTATCGGAGGTAGTTGGTACTGCTTAGTTATCACTGACGATTACTCACGTTTTTCTTGGGTTTTCTTTTTAGGTACGAAGGACGAGACGGCTGCAAGGCTCATCGGGTTCTTGGACCAAGTGGAGAACTCATACGGAACTAGGGTTAAATATATTCGTAGTGTAGGTCCCGAAAGGTTCCCAAAGTATATAGTTATAAGCTGTAGAGGGGGGGTGAATACAGCACTTTAAAAACTACACTCTCTTTTTCTCAATGTTTGTATGTATTATCAACAATTGTTAATTACAAACAAGCTTGAATGCGGAATAGTTCAAGCTGAGATGACAGAATACAACAGTATGCTTACTAGTCTAAGACAGACTCAAACTAGATTACAATGAACACACTCACTAAGATGCACTCACTGTGTTTTACAAGACTCAAGGAACAGCTTAGGTAAATCAGCTTAGACACACAGATGCTGGTTTACAGAAGACTTGCATGCATGAAAATCACACTTGCACGTTCACTCTTGGTTTTAGCACTTAGCTTTCTTCAAACTTCTTTCTGACCTTGGAAGCTTCCTTTTATACTCACTTAGAGGATCTAAGAGAAACATCTTCATTGGACAGAATGAAAAAGGAGAAGTCTTGTTTGAAAAGACAATATAACTTTTCTGCACTTTTCTGAAAAGCAGACGTGCAGAACTTTTGTCTTTTTACTTTGTCTACTGTTGCATTGCCTTTAACTAATTTAGGAATGTCAACTTTGCGTCTTTCTTTCCTGTAAAGGCCTATTTTGATATAAGAAAAAGGTCTGTCACCCTTTTTCAAATATCCTTTTGTCTTCATGTTACAGAACAGCGTGGGCAGGCTGAGCAGTTCTGTTTTCCACTTTGTCTTCGACTTTGTAAACTGATCTTGTAGTCAAAAACAATACATGATGACTTGGAAACAAATTCCATAAAGTGTTTAGCCTGTTCACAAAGAACAGGTTCTGTTCACAAAGAACAGAACACTTTAAAAATGCCCAAGCTGCTCAATAGTGTAGAGCAGCGTAGACAGTTTATGTCCAGCCTGATCAGCAGACTGATCAGCTTGGACAAACTGTCTTGGTTGCAACACATGCAACGTATAGAACAGCTTTAGACTGATATTGCAAATCATTTTCAGGTTTCAATAAGGCATATAACAGGCCTTAAATACAACCTTCAAATGTATCAACAGGTTTGATTATAAAATCTCCCCCTCAGATATAGAACAGGTTTGACTGAGGCCTTTTTGAGCCTAACAATCTCCCCCTATTTGCAATAACCAGTCCAAGCTGGTCTTGTCAAAAATCACTATATATTTTTACAATACATTTGCTGAAATAAAATTACAACATTACAGTAAAGTAAAAGATCAGTTTATATATACACTGATTCTTGACTATAATAGAACAACATATGTTCTTACAAAAGTACAACTAATGTGCTAATGTATTTTACAACTAATGTAAAAAGCAGAAATTACAACTTATGTAATAATGTACAACTAATGCACAGAATGTACAACTAATGTACAAAATGTTTGGACTGTTTGAGATGGGAGCAGATAATGGCAAGCCTGTCCAACTGATGGACAGCTTCCATTCTTCACCTACCCAGATGGCAGGTGGACTTCATTCGACAGGAGGTGGTATCCCTTCTTTGAATCTTTTTACAAGTTCTTCCCTTGTTTCTTCGTGTTCTTCAATTTCAGCTGTAAGAAACATAAAGTTAGAACTTTGAAGTTCACCTCTGTCATAAAAACCTTTCAGCTCTTCCCAGATAGCTGCTCTCCATAGGCTGGACTGACTGAAGGAGGTGGCAATTCTGAAGGCTGCAAGCTGCTTAAGACCAACTTTGTGTAGGTCTGAAGCTCTTTGAAAACATTTCTTCTGAGATAGGGGATCTACAAAAAATGCCCCTAACTCAGGCTCTTCAATCACTTTGCCATCTTCAAATTCAACTCCTTCAGGCAGGCTGTGGTCAACTCCTTTAATTTCCACAGCATAATCTCCTTGTTCAATCATCATAAGGAGTTCTTCCAGCTCTGTATCCCTCTTTGTTCTCCTGGCCTTTATCTTTGGATGTGTCACAGAGACACCTTCACTTATTTCTTTTGGAATCAGGCCCAGCTCCTTTACTCTTTCCATCAGCTTCTTGATGTATGCCCTGATAGTCTTAGCCGTTTCTGACTTAGACTGGCTCAGGGCAACTGCCAGTTCCAACCATTCCCTGTAACCCATTTGAGCAACATCAGTGTGATCATATGATTTCATTTCAGGGCCTGTTGCACCCATCCTGGTGATCTGAAGTTTCCACTGTGTGCCTTTCCTTGAAATGGGAACAGCTTTGACAATTGCTTCCTTGGCCAGCCTTCTAGTAGCAACATCATGAAATTTCTTTCTGGCCAAGTTGTCAAAGTGGAATTAGGCTCTGGCAGAAGGTACTGTTGATTTGGTCACAGAGACCTGAGTACCCTTTTCTCCTTCCTTCTCTTTCTCTTCTGCTGATTTCCTGGCAGCTTCCATTATTTTCTTTTGCACCTCCAAGGTAGACATTTTTATTTTCTTTGCTTCTTGGAGGGCAAGAGACTTAGCAGCTTTGGCAGATTCCTCTTCTTTTCTTAACTCTTCCAGAGCCTTAAGCTGTTCTTCCCTAAACTCAAAGTACTTGTGCATAGGGAGGCCCATCTCTTTGGCTCTGGCTTTGTGAAACTGTGTATCTGCCTGTTTCTGCTCAATAGGATCCTCAGCTGCCTTTTCTTTGCCTTTAGCTGCTGCTTTAGTGACAGCAGCTTCAGAAGTTTCTTCTTCTTCTTCTTCTTCTTCTGCTAGGATAAGGTGCCTCCTTTTGCTGCTAGGCCTGTCCTCAGGAATGACTTCCTCCCCCTTAGACTGAGCAGGGTTTGGAGAGCCAGCCTGAGTAGGCATAGCAGCTTGAGAAACACCTTCAGCTGCACCTGTTTCTGCTGGTTGATCAGTTTGGGTTGCAGACACTGGTATCTCCATAGGAGAAGGAATCTTCTCCCCCTTAGACTTAGTCTTCGAGGCAGATGATTTCTCCCCCTTTGAAGGAGATGAGGCAGCGTCTTCAACCCCTGGTCTGCCTGAAGACACAAAGTCGGCAGGCTTGCCAGCAGGTTTGGAAGGTTTAGGACCAACAAGGCTGTTCACTAAGTAAGCCAAGTTATCCTTCACCTCACCAAGTTGGGAAAGACAGTTTTGAAGAGAAGAAGCTTGGGAATCAGCAAAAGTGGTCAGCTTAACAATATTGTCTCTATCAGAAGCTGTGAACAACAAACTTTGGAGCTGTGCAAGATGAAGTTCAAGAGAATCTTGCACATCAGCAAGGTTTGATGACACAGAATTTGATAGAGAACCCATAAGAGTGTTCAGGCTGGCCAATGTTGAAGGAAGGGTAGTATTGCAAGAAGTGAGAAGAGAGGACAGCTGTTGAGAAATGGCTGTCATAGAGGACACGAGTCCTGCTGTAAGGAGAGGATAGAGGAGAGAGAGTTGGATACATTTTGCAGCTGTGCAGTGAGTGCAAGCAGCTGTGGAGAGTGGTCAGTTTGGGGAGTGACTGGGAAGGATTCTTTGAACATATCAAAGAAGCCTTTGAGCTGCTCAGACACAGAGTCTGAGATGATGGATGGTAGGGAGTGCATGGTATTTTCCAAAGAACCAACTTTGTTGGTCAGCAATGAAAGCTGATCCTTCAAAGGCAGGTCTTTGGGAGATGGAGGTGTATGGGTAGACTGTTTGGAGTGAGTGGATGGAGAAGATGATGATGAGGCTGGTGTTTGAGGATGTGATGGAGAAGGGAGAGAAACTTTGGACAGTAATTCCATAGCCTGGGCAAAAGTAAGATGGCCCAGGGTAGAGGGATCAAGGGGTCCTTCAGCAGCGGCTGTAGCTGCATCATTAGGAGAAGGGGATGATGTTTGGGGCCTCTCAGATGCTGCTTGTGTTGCAGCACCCTCATGAAGACCAGTGGTGGTTCCCTCTGCAGTGCCTTGGTCTAAAGGCACCTCATCATGGGGATATGGGATATGCATTTCAACATCAGCAGTGGTGAAACCTGCTGATGGAATTTGCATTGTGGGAGCAGCCTCACCAGAGGGATGGTATGATCCCTGAGGTTCATCAGCTTGAGTTGTTGGTCCCTCAGCAGCTGTTTGGTGTTGAACAGCTGAATCATGGGGAACAGAGGGTTGAGGCTGAGCTGCTGATTGGCCTATATCAGCAGCGTGGGCACCTCGTGCAGACTCAGAGTGTAAGGGGATATGAGTGGGGGACAGTGTGGACTCAGTGTGGAGTGGAGAGGGCTCCTGTCTTTCAATATCCTCAGCCTGTTGGGAGGCTGGGATAGTTGATGTGGGTATCTCCATTTGTACAACTGGTTCCTGTTGGGAGGAACCAGAGGGTCTAGGCTGACTCAAAGGTGACTCAGGCTGGAGTGAAGCAGGCTCCAAATGAGCTGAACCTTCTCCCAAAATAGGAGAGGCAGCTGGGGTTGCTTCTTTTACAACTGAACCCTGTTGAGAGGGAACAGAGGAGGTGGTTTTCTGGGCTGTTTTCTTTTTGGCTATTGATTTTCTTTGGTAATGGATGGATGATGTGGGTGATTGTGGAGAGGAGAGAGGATCTGTTTGGAGTGGATGTGAGACTGGGTCAGGAACAGTGGGGCTGGACTGTTCCATAGTCTCTTGTGCCACAGAGGCACCAGCCACAAAGGCTTCAGGCTCAACAGATGAGCCAGGGTGAGGAATCTGCTCTTCCTCAGCCACAGAGGCTAAGGGAGCAGACTCAGCCTGAGCTGTTTTGGCCTTCTTTTTAGCAGGCCCAGCTCCAGCTGCCATGGTCCTTTTCACAAGCTTGGACCTGGCTTTGGATTTTCCAGTGGGAGCAGCAGTGACTGGATCCACCCTCACAGCAGAGGGTCCTTCCACTAAACCCAACAGCCTCCTCATAGGTGTTGATAGAGGAGGCTCATTTGCCAGTACAGGAGTATGAAAAACTCTATTCCCTATGACAGGGAAGGCAGCAGTTTTAAGTAGAGGTTGAGTATGATATAGATGCTCACCACAGACATGGCAGAAGATGAGACTCAGGAACCTGGGATATCGGACAGCAGCTGGTCTTGGCTCTTGCTGCACCAGGGTTCTCATGTTCAAGAAGATCCATTTGGCCATGTCAAGTGTAGTCCCATCCACCAGCTGAAGGACTACAGGCACTTCATCTCTACTTAGTTGGTCAAAGGAACCAACCTTGCTGCTGAATGACATTACCACAGAGGCAAATAAGAAGCTGTAAGTGGGTGACAGCTCCTTCCTGTACAGAGTAGCTCCAACCTTGGGTTCTGCCACACCACAGAAGCGTAGCAGATTGCCCATTTGCTCATTTTCAGGGTGAGGGAGATCATAGTTCTCAGCAACTGGAAGATGAAGAACCTCCCTCAGACGATCGACTGTAATCTCAATGGTTTGAGTCCCATTGAGAATAGTACCTTTGATAACCTGAGTGTTTGGATTGTAGGAGCAGGTATACCAGAACTCGTATACCATCTCCTGGTACATGACACCAGGAGATGCAGTCAGTGCATAGTTCAACGGATGAACTTGCAGAAATTCCACCATTCGGTCGTAACCCTTCCCCACATAGTTTTTGGGGATAGTGAGGTTTGCAATGTAGTTGGTGGGCTTGAGGGTCAGCATCGTGGTGACAGATGGATGTTTAACGACATCCTCACCAACGAAGACTGGTAGAAAGGGATTAGGTCTGTGAGCCATTTGGGAATTTTGAAGGTTTGGGGAAGCAAAAGACACTTAGTCGATTTTAGGGTTCTTGAGGATTTCTGGAAATGATGAGGAAGACGAAGATGAAACAGTATGTTGGTATTTATAGAATTTGAATGTTCGTGTGTATGAGAGAGAAAAGGTTTGGGCGGTTTGATTTGAAATGTTAGTTGACGGAAAAACGGAACGGTTGTCCATGTCAGAAACATTTGTCAGACCACTTGACCTTTTTAATCACTAACACACGTAACACACATTATCCGCAGTAATTAAGTTAAATTAAAACATAATTTAAGTAACTTAATTATGAAGAAAGATAATTAAACTTTTGGTCTACGCTGTTGGTCAAACCTGCGATGATCAGGGTCAACACACGGTTCTCAGTCTTCAAGCTGTTCTCCCTTCAAACTGTGCCTTCAGCCTGCTCTCCTTTGTGAGAACAGGTTGTGTTCAATAGTTGAACAGGTTACAAGACAATGGCTTGTAGGACAGTGTGAAGAAGTGAACAGGTTGAAGATTGGACCATCAGAGCAGGCTGGACGAATAAACAGGTTAAACTGTTTTTGTTCAGCCTGTTGTATGCTCAAGCTGTTCAAATTTTTCAGACAAATGACTGAGTACAGAACATGTATAACCTGTTCTGTCTAAGCTGTTCAGAGAAACTTGAGCAGTGTGAGACATACGAATTATTAGACCGTTGAGAGACACTTAGTCACTCTTGTTTAACATGCCCAGCTTGCTGACAAGGTAATTAAACCTTGTTTCATCCAGAGGTTTGGTGAAAATGTCTGCAAGCTGTTCATTTGTGGAAATAAAACTTACCTCCACATTACCTTTTTGGATGTGATCCCTGATGAAGTGATGTCTGACTTCAATATGCTTTGTTCTTGAGTGAAATACTGGATTGTTGGAGATGGCTATGGCACTTGTGTTATCACACAGAATAGGAGTTTTCCTATACACAAGCCCATAGTCTTCAAGCTGATGTTGCATCCACAGAATCTGCCCACAGCAGCTTCCAGCAGCAATGTATTCAGCTTCAGCAGTAGAAGTGGACACTGAGTTCTGCTTCTTGCTACTCCAACTGATCAACTTTCCACCAAGGAGTTGACATCCACCTGTTGTGCTTTTCCTATCTAACCTGCAGCCTGCAAAATCAGAATCTGAATAGCCTGTTAGTTCAAGACTTGAGTCTTTGGGATACCAAAGACCCAAACCTGGAGTACCCTTCAGGTATCTGAAGATTCTTTTAACAGCTGCTAGATGTGATTCCTTTGGATCAGCTTGGAACCTAGCACATAAACAGGTGGCAAACATAATATCAGGTCTACTAGCAGTCAAGTATAGCAAGCTCCCAATCATGCCTCTATAAGCTGTTACTGAAACAGCTTTGCCACTGGCATCAGCATCCAATTTTACATTGGTTGCCATTGGGGTTTTAATAGGAGAACTTTGATCAAATTTGAACTTTTTCAAAAGATCTAAAGTGTACTTTCTTTGATTTATAAACATTCCAGTTGAGGTTTGTTTAACCTGTAATCCTAAAAAGAAAGTTAGTTCTCCCATCATACTCATTTCATACTTAGATTTCATGAGTAATGAAAAATTCTTGCATAGCTGCTCATTAGTTAGTAGAACCAAATCTTAGTCATCCAATTTAAATTTGAACAAGATAATGTCAGACTTCCCACCTCTTTTATGAACAGTGTAGTATCCCTTTACTCTGGCATCCCATTGCTCAAGGACACTCAGAAGAGGGTCATCCGGCTCTAGGGTGGCGTGTTGAGACTCTAGGAGCTGCTTTGTCCAACCTTATAAAAAAAAACCTGGTGTTGTTCTTTTCAAAACCCTTGGAGGGTGCTTGACTAACACTTCTTCGTGCAGCTCCTATTCAAAATGCCAATCTTCACACCATTGAAAATAACCTTAAATGCTCTTGTTGAGCAGCGTAGGCTAGATAACAAACCATGGCTCTAGCCGGCCACAGGAGCAATGTTTACGTCAAATCAAGGTCCGTTCGCTCACTGGTATGTGCCCGAGCAACCAAGTCTTGCCTTATTTCTAGTTGACATGACCTTGTCATCCAATCTATTCCTGGAAAAACCCCATTTAGTAGCCATTATAGTTTTTATTTAGGAAGCAGGGGGGACAAGGCTTCCATTTACAGTTTTCCCCAACTGATTGAGCTCTTCTTGCATGGCAGTGATCCAATTGGCATCTTTTAATGCTTCATCAACCTTCTTTGGCTCCATCAGTGAAACAAAACTAGAGAACATACAAAAGTTCCCTAAGATGTCCCACCGTGTTTGTATCCCTTTGTTGATATCACCAATTATTTGATCATTGGGGTGACACCTGATCCACTTAGGATCATTTTTCAATGATGATTCACCTGAGTTGTTAACATCTTCAGCGGAACCTGTTGAACAGCTCTCAAGATTTTCAGACACACTGTTGTCTTGAGCCTGTTCACTTGTTGAACATGTCTGACCACTGTTGAACATATCAGCAGAGGAACTGGGAAAATCAGCATTGATAGGTTCTTGGACATGCCAGTTGTAATTAAGCAGTTACGATTTATTCACACAGGGGGTATTGAAGTAATCATCATTCAGCCATCATGATTAACAGGTTCCCACACTGGGTGTAGTGGAAGCTTTTTGAGTCCTCTTCATTGTTATGAAATACATAAGATCATCAAAGTTAAGTTCTCCTGAAGCTGATTCAGGAACAAAAGCTTTGTGGAGGCATTCTTGGACTCTTTCAAAGGTGAACTTGATAGATTCAATCTATCACCTTTTCTTTTGTTGGTGTATATCTGAGCTTTGGAGAAAGCAAGTAGCCAAACAAAAACACACCTTCATCAAGCTTAGGGTTCAACTTTGACAGCTGCGCCCTTTGATCAAGAATTGAAACAGGACATCCAAACACATGGAAATAACTGAACATTGGCTTCCTCCCTTTGAGCAGCTCATTAGGGAGTCTTGTTGAATCTTTACCAACTAAGGATCTGTTTTGGGTGAAGCAGGCAGTGTTAACAGCTTAGCCCAAAATGATTGAAGGTAACCTGATGCATACACCAACATGGTTCTGGCAGCTTCAATGAGAGTTCGGTTTCTCCTTCAGCCACTCCATTTTTGTTGAGGAGTTCTTACTGCTGAAAAGTTTTGAGTGATTCCTTTCTCTTCACAAAAGTCTTCAAGAGTACTGTTTCTGAACTCAGTACCATGATCACTTCTAAGCTGCTTTACTTGGGCAGAGTTCAGCATTTCCATCTTTTTGACAAATCCAATAATCTCTCTAGGAGCCTCTCCTTTGCTCTTTAGAAAGATCACCCATGTGTACCTGGAGAACTCATCAACCATTACAAGAGTGTAATCTTCTTACCTCCTAGGACTTGGGACATTAACAGGTCCAAACAAGTCATATGGATTAAAGAAGAGCTGGGTAGATCAAATAGAGAAATTATGGTTTGGATTAAAAGATTGTTTTTCTCTGCTTGCCTTTCTCACAAGCTGTGCATAATCTATCCTTAGCAAAAGTCATTAGTAAGGGCCAAACCTGTCACCAAACTCTTTCTTACAGAGTTTGTTTTGATGGTTTTGAAGTTTCAGATGTGACAGTCTTCTGTGGCCATAGCCAGTTTAGATCAGCATTTGTTCTTGTGAAGAAAACAGGTTTCAGTTTGGTCAGCAGGAATGCATATCCACAAAACATTATTACACCTTCTTCGTTGAGCACATAGCACAACTTTGCCTGTGGAATTCCAATATGTACCCAAGGTGCTCATCAAAGTTAAACCTTGTAGCCAGCATCACACAGTTGACTTATGCTGACAAGGTTATGCTTTAGCCCAATCACATAGGCTACTCTTTTGAACACTGCAGGACCAGCTTTAAGAGTTCCATATCCTTCAGTGGATCCCTGTACATTGTCACCAAAGGTGACTTTTGGCCCTTTTCAGGCCTGAGTTCACTCAGCAATTCTTTACAACCTGTCATGTGCCTTGAGCAGCCACTGTCCAAGTACCAAACCTGGGAAGGTTGTTTTTCCTGCAGAGTGATAAGAGAATTATTAGTCATTTTTAGGGGAACTCATCACAGAGATGAGTTCTCCTACTTCATCAACATTTGTTGATGGACTTGAAATATCCACACTAATATTCCCTATTTGAATGGTATCAGCTTGAATACCACTTTCAGTGACTGTGACATTTCCAAAACTGCTTGTAACAGCTGTGGTGGAAACAGCAGAGTCAACAGGCCTCATGTCCTCAGATTCAGGACAATCCTTGGCCAGATGTGTCTTCTTCCCACATTTGTAACATTTTCTCTTTTTAGGGTTTTTGGAAGAAGATCTTTCAGAAACACATTCTGAGTTATTTTTGTTGATTCTCTCAGCACTTTTAGCAGTTTTATTACTTTTTGTTGAATCAACAGCTTGAGTGGATAGTTCAATAGCCACAGCTTTGGCTGCCTCTTCTTTCCTCTTTTTAGGAGGACAGATGTCAAAGACAGGGAGCTTGATTGGCTTTTGAGCTTCCACAAGTTTGGGAAACTTATTCCCAATTATCTCAGTTTGAGCAATGGCTTTGCCTTTGCCCCTACTGAATTGTGATTTATGCTGCCTATCAGCATATTCACTGTGTCTGGTTTTGAAAAGCTTATTCTTATTTAAGACCAGTTTACCACTATGATTTGAAAACTTCTTTGAAATCACAACAGTTTTGTTTTCAACATGAGACTTACCCTTGTTGTAAACAGGCTGCTTACTTTTTGAAAACTTGTTTTCAAAGTGTTTAGCATCAAAAGGATTAACATGCTTTTTACCATCAGCTTTGGACTCAGAACCTGTTTTGTCAACAGGTTTAGTATCCACAACTTTAGTTTGAACATGTTTTCCTTTCTTTTGCTTGTGTGAACCAGCGGAGCACTTAGCAGGCTGACTTGATGGAGAACAAATTCCAATATCAGCTTTAGAACTAAATTCACACAAGCTGTCAGTGTTTTGAGGCCTAACAAACCTATTTGTTGAGATTAGTTTACCATTCACATTTTGAATGAATGTGTTTGGAAGTTCACCAAGAGTGGATAAATCTTCTTTCAGATTATTGATCTCAACAATGGAAGCTGCTGTGTAAAGATCCCCTCCAAGATAGGCTTGGATTTGTGCAGGAATCTGTTGACTTATACAATGGCTGACTTTTTGTGCAGATTGGAACCAAGAGTCAACTATCTTTTGAAGTTTAGCATGCTTTATATCTGTTTCTCTCTTTTCTTCCAGTAAAATAGAGTTGATGTGTTTTAATTCATCAAGCTCAGTTTCCAACTTATGGAAACTGTCCAATTTACTAGATTTAGTTTTAAGATCAATTTTAAGCTTAGAGATTTCAGATAGTAAAGCATCATGCTTCTCAACAGCAGCTTTTAGATCAACAAGCATATATTCAAACATTTTAACTTTTTCTTCAGAACTGTAAGCCATAAAATTTTGTACCTTATACATCATAGTAGGATTCCAGTTCTCTAAGCTGCTGAAAGCTTCAGCTTCAGCCATATCCTGTTTGAAACTGCTTGTTGATGGGACATCAGTGTTGGCCATCAGACATTGATTGTCTTCTTCATCAGACGATGAATCAGATTCCTCCCAATCACAAGTCTCTGCCATAAGTCCCTTTTGGCGGTTGGAACCCACTGAGTTTTCCAACTTCCTCAGTTTAGCCATGGCCATAAGGTACTTAACCCTATAACCATCATCCTTGTTTGTCTTGTATGGTTTGGATGACTGACCAACAGCTTTTGACACACAGTCAGCAGCTATATGACCAGTTTTGCCACATTTGAAACACTCAACCTTGGATTTATCAAATGCCTTCTTTTTGCCAGCACCTGAATTTCCTTGTAGCATGTTTCTTCCAAACCTTTTCTTGTTGAACCTTTTGACAAGCATAGCTATCATTTGCTCATCATCTTGTTCAGCAAGATCTGCAGTATCTTCTTCATCTGACACTTCCTCCTTGTCATCATCCTGTTGATCAGGTTGAGTAAACACATCACTCACCTGATTTACAGGCTGTCTCACATTAGCCACAAAGCCTGCACCTCTTTTGGACATTTCCAAGGCATTTCTCTTTTGTTGCCTTGATTGTTCATCATTCAGTAAGGATCCATACAGATTGACTAGATCCATACTTCTGATAGTACCTGAGTTCCTTAGAATTGTTGAGAAGTAGTTCCACTCTTCAGGTAGAATGTCCAGAAATTTATTCACCAGGGTGAGACTGTCCTTAGTGATCCCAACAGCTTTGAGATCATTCACTAAAGCAGTAAACCTGGTGTAGGTTTCAGTGAGAGTCTCCTTTGGTTTAGCAAAGAAAAGTTCATACTGTCTAACAAGATTGTTGATCCTGTTGTCCAGTGTGATTGTGGGTCCATCATAGATAGTACACAAAGTATCCCACATTTCTTTTGCTGTCTTCATTTTCTCAACCTGTTTGAACACATCATCAGGAAGAGAAATGACCAGATTGTTTCTGGCCTTTGCATCCAGAGCCACCAGTCTCTTGTCTTCATCAGACCATTGAGCTTTAGCTTTCTCAAAGGTCCTGATTTCAGGAGCAGCTCCTTCAACCGCTGGAGTTATGGTAGTAACAGAGGTTGGCACATTGGGACCCTCCATCACTATCTCTGGCAGTTGTACATCCAGATTCTCTAATAGAGCATCATTCTGCACTTCCAACCAGAGAAGTTTTGATGATTAAATTTTGGAGGTTTGCCCATAGAGCCATTGTCATAGTAAGAAGAATTTGCAGCACTGTTGTCCATGGAAACTTGGGAGAATGAGAGATCTAGAATGACACACACTCTAAACTGCTCTGATACCAGTTGTAGGTCCCGAAAGGTTCCCAAAGTATATAGCTTTAAGCTGTAGAGGGGGGTGAATACAGCTATTTAAAAAACTACACACTATTTTCTCAATGTTTGTATGTATTATCAACAAATTGTTAATTACAAACAAGCTTGAATGCGGAATAGTTCAAGCTGAGATGACAGATACAACAGTATGTTCACTAGTCTAAGACAAACTCAAACTAGTATACAATGAATACACTCACTAAGAAGCACTCACTGTGTTTACAAGACTTAAGGGAACAGCTTATGTAAAACAGCTTAGACACACAGATACTGATTTACATAGAAGGCTTGCATGCATGAAAATCACACTTGCACGTTCACTCTTGGTTTCAGCACTTAGCTTTATTCACACTTCTTTCTGTCCTTAGAAGCTTCCTTTTATACCCACTCAGAGGATCTAAGAGAAACATCTTCATTGGACGAAATGAAAAAGGAGAAGTCTTGTTGAAAAGACAACATAACCTTTTCTGCACTTTTCTGAAAAGCAGACTTGTCTTCACATGTGCAGAACTTTTTGTCTTTTCACTTTGTCTACTGTTGCATTGCCTTTAACCAATTTAGGAATGTCAACTTTGCGTCTTTCTTCCTTGTAAAGGCCTATTCTGATATAAGAAAAAAGTCTGTCACCCTTTTTCAAATAACCTTTTGTCTTCATGTTACAGAACAGCATGGGCAGGCTGAGCAGTTCTGTTTTCCACTTTGTCTTCGACTTTGTAAACTGATCTTGTAGTCAAAAACAATACATGATGACTTGGAAACATATTCCATAAAGTGTTTAGCCTGTTCACAAAGAACAGGTTCTGTTCACAAAGAACAAAACACTTTAAAATTGCCCAAGCTGCTCAACAGTGTAGAGCAGCGTAGACAGTTTATGTCCAGCCTGTTCAGCAGACAGAGCAGCTTGGACAAACTGTCTTAGTTGCAACACATGCAACATATAGAACAGCTTTAGACTGATATTGCAAATCATTTTCAGGTTTCAATAAGACATATAACAGGCCTTAAATTCAACCTTCAAATGCATCAACAGGTTTGATTATAAATCTCCCCCTCAGATGTAGAACAGGTTTGACTGAGGCCTTTTTGTGCCTAACACTAGGTTTATAAAATTACTTGATTAATTTCAACGTAGTTTTTATATTATTATTCATGTAAGTTCATGGAATGGAAATGAATTGATTATCTGTATATAACCTAGGTTTATAAAATTACATGATTAATTTCAACCTAAGTATTATTTTATTATTCATGTAATGTCATGGAGTGGAAATGAATTTATTATCTGTATATAACCTAGGTTTATTAAATTACTTGATTAATTTCAACCTAAGTTTTATTTTATTATTCATGTAAATTCATGGAATGAAAATGAATTGATTATCTGTATATAACCTAGATTTATAAAATTACTTGATTAATTTCAACCTAAGTATTATTATATTATTCATGTAATTTCATGGAATGAAAATGAATTGATTATCTGTATATAACCTAGGTTTATGAAATTACTTGATTAATTTCAACCTAAGTTTTTGTTTTATTATTCATGTAAATTCATGGAATGGAAATGAATTGCTTATCTGTATATAACCTAGGTTTATTGAATTACTAGATTAATTTCAACCTATGTTTTATTATTCAATTTAGTTAGATTGAAAAATTATGTTTTTCCAAATTTCGAGCTGTTAGTACAATTTCTCAAGCTGTTAGTGCATTTCTCTAGCTGTTAGGTGTTTTATAAACCTAGGTTTATAAAATTACTTGATTAATTTCAACCTAAGTATTATTTTATTATTCATGTAATTTCATGGAATGGAAAGGAATTGATTATCTGTATATAACCTAAGTTTATAAAATTACTTGATTAATTTCAACCTAAGTTTTATTTTATTATTCATGTAATTTCTTGGAATGGAAATTAATTGATTATCTTTATATAACCTAGGTTTATCAAATTACTTGATTAATTTCAACCTAAATTTTATTATTCAATTGAGTTAGATTGAAATATTATGTTTTTGCAAATTTTGAGCTGTTAGTTCAATTTCTCAAGCTGTTAGTGCATTTTCTCTAGCAGTAAAGTGTAACACCCCTGCGATCCCAGAAATGCCACGTCAACATAATATCATAAGATGCAATAACGCATAAAATCTATAACACACGTGTCATAGGATAATGTAGATCATTGGCTATTTAAAACTTTACACAAAAGGTTAACACAATTTAGTAATTTCGCAACCCAAATTAAAGTAAACATAATATCCCAGATTATCTGATACACGTACTGATACAACATTCCCAAACCAACTATCCAATACAACATTAAACATTACACAAAAACAAATATCGAATCTCCAAGTCAATCCCCCTATGTCGGCGGCTGCTGCTGCTGGGATCCCTTCAGATTCCCTGAACATGTTAGACTCGAAGACGTGAGCTATAAAGCCCGTGAGCACGCGATGGTTAGACATAACACAGAAACACATAGCACATAGCACACACTGTCGCTGTCCCTGTTGCCCAACACACATCTCTGGTATAATAGCACAAGTATGAGATCTGGACCCAGCACTATCCCTGTGGGGACCCTTCTCCGGCTAACACCGCACACACTAGTGACTAGCAAATACCCTGTAGCACAGGGGCGACCCGGCTACAGGCCCTGCCGTATATATACGCCCCAAGGACTGTTAGGGACATGCAACCCGCGCTATCCCTTTCATGACTCACTGTCCGTATGGAACTCATCAAGGACGCCTGGAATAGATCTCATATCTCATATACATCACGTATAAAGGATGAAAATATACCTGAGGTTCACGTCCCTGTCTCATATATATAACACGCACAATATAGCAATACAGCTAAAATCATAAAGACGGAGCGTGTTTAGAAAACAACTCGAGTACTCACCTGACTGAGTTCCCGATCTCTGAATTCCCTGATCAAACCCGGCTCGCTGTCCGCTAGTTCCTGTAATACACGGAGATCCCAATAATTAAACACAATCCCGAGTAACCCGTATCACACATCACAATAACCCGAACCCGACAACCCCACGGAATCTGAAACCCAAGCACCCGAAACCCAAACAAGACCCGACTCAAATTAACCCCAACGAGACCCCAAACTCAAACAAAACTCGGCCCGACCAATCTCGAAGGAACCCGATACCAATTCGACCCAAAACCCTTTAATGAGACCCAATTCAGATTTCCCCTGCAGGCTCCCAGTCGCGCCGCGACGAAGCGGTTGCAGCCATGCCTGACCTGCGATTTCAGCTCTGTCCAGGAGCAAAACTCCTTCCAAATCGATTTCAGCCCCCAAAATCAACACATAAATTCAATATAACAGTCTAACAACTATTTTGACACATTACACACATACAATCCAAATCCAAGTCACCAAGTTAAAGCTCTCTTACCTTGGAACCTTAAGAACACAAAAAGGAAAGGAGAAGGAGCTGTTTAATTCAATTTCAGCAGCAAAACCCTTTGATTGAAGAGGATTTTTGGTTGGAGCTTTTCACATAAACACACACACACACACACACACACACACACACACACACTCTAGGGCTTTTCTCAAGATGGATAAGGGAGAAAAGGAAGGCACAACACATATACGTTTCTATTTTAGCCAGTCCCGAACCCATTAACCCGAACCCGATATCACTTTTTCAATATTGATACCCATTTAACCCATTTAATCCCGTGATCCCAAAAATATAATCCATCCGTTAAAATTATAACCTGATGACACGCAAGCCCCATCCCGACACGTATCAATCCACGAAACGGGATACAATTGGACCAACCCAGTATCAATAAAATATTTATCCACTAAAATAATTCCAAGTATCAGGTCCGAAAGACGGATGTTACATTAATTGTTTTATAAACCTATGTTTATAAAATTACTTGATTAATTATAAGCTAAGTTTTATTATTCATGGAATGAAATGCAATTGAATTGAATTGTTTAACTGTATGTAACCTAGGTTTATAAAATTACTTGATTAATTTCAACATAAGTTTTATATTATTATTCATGTAATTTCATGGAATGGATTTGAATTGATTATCTGTATATAACCTAAGTTTATAAACTTACTTTTAATTTCAACCTAAGTTTTATTTTATTATTCATGTAATTTCATGGAAAGGAAATGAATTGATTATCTGTATATAACCTAGGTTTTTGAAATTACTTGACTAATTCCAACCTAAGTTTTATTTTATTATTCATGTCATTTCATGGAATGAAAATGAATTGATTATCTGTATATAACCTAGGTTTATAAACTTACTTGATTAATTTAAACCTAAGTTTTGTTTTATTATTCATGTAATTTCATGGAATGGAAATGAATTGATTATCTGAATATAACATAGGCTTATAAAATTACTTGATTAATTTCAACCTAAGTTTAATTTTATTATTCATATAATTTCATGGAATGGAAATGAGTTGATTATCTGTATATAACCTAGGTTTATAAAATTACTTGGTTAATTTCAACCTAAGTTTCATTTTGTAATTAATGTAATTTTATGGAAAGGAATAAATTGATTATCTGTATATAACCTACCTTTATCAAATTATTTGATCAATTTCAACCTTAGTTTCATTTTATTATTCATGTAATTTCATGGAATGGAAATGAATTGATTATCTGTATATAACCTTGTAATAATGTAATCCCGTGTATTTTCAGCACCTTGATGATTTTCTTATCATACACATGAAGAAAAATCTCAATAAATGTAATATGATGAAGAAGAGACAATATGAATGTTGAGAGTAAAGTGAATAGTGGCGGCTGTTGCAAATGTTCAAATGTCAATCGTGTCTTTTAAAAAGCAAACCCTAGGAGCTATAATAGCTCCATTTAATTAAGTTTCACACATTGGCACATTTGGCCCCTAGACTATTACATAAACATAAATTACATAGAAATTAAATACAAGACAAATTACAAAGACAATAACTATTACAAAACAACTCCTATGATCGAAATAATAAATCTAACAATCTCCCCCTTTTCGATCATTTAGGAGGTCCTGGAACTCTGGCGTGGTCGGTTGATTCTCGGAGTCCAAGGATGACGTCGAAGCGTCTGGTCACTTGTCTCGTATGTAGCCGTTCGTTCAGGTAGTCTATGCCGCTGAGTGTATTTTGTATCTCCGTAGGTGAGCATCTCTGTTCATGATCAGGTTGAGCATCATAATCTTGTACTTTCTTTGTAAGAGCAGCTCGAACCAATCTAAGTGTACCATTGAAGTAGCAAGGAAGATCCTCAAAGCGCATATACCTTTTGTAGCCCTTGTAGTTTACAAAAATGACACCCGGATCTCCAGAAAGTACAACTCTGTAGGCCGGGTGGTGCGCTAAAAGAAAACTATCTTGTTCTGGTGCTCGTAGGCCCACCTTAACCATAGCACTCTCGATCGCCATCTGAAAGTCTCGTAGACACATTATGATCGATCGGCGATTCATGCTTCGAACGAAGGCACCTACAGCTGTCATGTGGGATAGACATTTTCTGATTCGATTTTTCAGATTGTTGTGAAGAAACTCAACGTCATCCGCTCTTATGTAGTCAAGGTCATACTCAAAGATGTCATCTCCCGTACCATCTTCTCTTTCCACTTGATAGGAGGGATAGAAGACTCTGGCCCTTTTGCACATGGTAATTGATTTGAGCTTTTTAATCTTTGACTTTGACACCTTAGACCTTCTTTCCCGGAGCATCAATTGGTAGTATCCGGCCTGTTCAGCTTTGGAGACATTCGTAAGTTCCATGAGTAGGCGTCTGCTGAAGGATCCAGGCTTCTTTCTGAATACCATCTTGAACCTTTCTTCTAGATATGGGTTTTGAAACCGCTCCGAGGGAAAGTTCTGCAGGAATTCTTTAAGGCCTCGAACGGGGGGGGGGGGGGTGGGGGTTCTTCGATTTCGTCCTTTTTAGCTTCAAGAAGCTTTATAATAGTTCCCCGCCGTTCTTGACGCATTTTATCCTTCTCTTCCTGAGGCAGTGTTTGAACCTTGCCTTTTGTATAGTGGTCTACCCAGAATAAATCATCTTTTCTGTACACGCCAGGGCCCCCTGGAGTTTCATCGAAGCAATCGACCCTTTTTGTTTGGGAGGACCCTGGGAGTTGGGTTTGTTGGACTGGAGGAGGGCTTGGAGATCTAGGAGGGCTAAGGGTAATGTGGGATTCTTTTAATGACTGGGGAGCTTGGATGGATGAAAGTATATCTTCTTGATGGGCTCGAGGTGGTGAATTCAGGAAATCAAAAGAAGAGGATGAGGATTTTTTCGTTGGAGAATCAGGCTCAGGCTTAGGAGTTAATAGTGGTTGGTTGTCCTCGGTATCGAAATCTGAATTAGAAACCAATATGATTTCAACTTTCTCATGTGGTTCCTCAAATTCTACCATAGCTGTCATCGGATCCAGTGGAGCTGGACCCTCGACCATGGGCTCGTCTTCTATTAGCATGTATTCCTGAGCCTCCTGACTCTTTTCCCCTGACCCCTGAAATTCAGACCCCTCAGCGGTCTCTGCTCCCCCTATACCCAGCATGGGCTCCTCAAACTGAACTTTTCGTCTCTTCTCCCCCTCATGACGATCAGGGTCGTCCTGATCGTCATGTTTCCTTTTTGGGGCTTCGGCCTGAGGGCGGCATTGGAGTTCAATAACTGCCGACTCCAGGCGATCCATTCGGGAATTAAGCTGTTCCTGGACTTGCAGAATCAAACGGTTAAGCGCATCAATCTTGTCCGACAGCTCTGATATTTGATGATGGACTGAATGGGAACCTGGTGAGGGGCCAGCTTCGGAGGCGACACCCTTACCCTTGATGAATGAAAGAAGGGCGGTGTGACGTTCCTCGGTGGCTTCCCTTTGGGCGTCCAGGTCAGCCCGGGTAACCACTCCGGCAACACGTGATGCTGACGTTAGCATCTCCAGATTGATTGGGAGACGGCCGGAAGTGGACGGCGTTGATTGAGCCACTCCCGGTCTTCCTTCCGTCATTTCTGGCTCCTGTATAGGACGCTCAGATCTGGAAGTTTGTTGAGCTGCCACGGAGGCAGCTCTTGGGGATGCCACAAAGGCATCGTGTGTCGAGTGTATTTGTGGGGATGGAATCGTGAATGAAGGAATTTTGGTCACGTGGGAAGGAGTGTGACCTCTTTCAACACCGCCACTCTCCGAATGAGAGGGCGATGGAGTGTGTGGAAGATCCCCGTGGAATGAAGTGGTTTCCCTTTGAGGGGAAACCAAGTGGGTGGTGGGGGTTGTTTCGACCGCTGGACTAACGGTCTTATGAAGGGGAGTCCGGCTTATGGGGCTTAGTTCACCCTCTGATTGAATCTCCCTCGCTCTCACGACAGAGACGGTTCTTTCAGAATCCGCCGTCTCTGCCGTCTCACCTGCTGCTTCCTCCCTCACAATCACAGGCTCCCGCTCACCCAGACCCAGAGATTGCTGAAAGTCCATCCGTTCTCCCTCATGCTCACTCTCTCTTTGCTCACCTTCGGACTGGTTAGTCTCAGTCGATTCCGACTGAGACTCATCCGGATAACTCTCTCTTATATAAGCCCTTACCCGCTCCATGCCCCTTGACCTCGTTAGAATAGATAGAGGAATTTTCATCACCGGTACCGTGGGGCCCCCTTTGGCAGAGTTAATTTTTGAATTGCCACTGTGGGGTAGACATCACCTCATGGATGTCATCGTCTTGATCCATTGCACACTGTATGATGAGTTGTAGGAATCTTTGAAAAGGAACATACTTTCGGCCTTTCTTTGTGCTTCTCTCGACATAGACTCTTCGTAATTCTTCAAAGATGAATGCAGCATAGTCCTCGTGTCGGTCAAAGGCAAAGCCGGTGAACATGGCCAGTACCTGTGCCGATGCTGAGTCATGACCAGAATGCTTTGCGGTGAAGCATTTGTTGAGCACATCGAAGAGAATCCGCCAGTGGGATTGAAGGTTTTTCGTGCGGAAGTCTGATGGTTTGGAAAGAGGACCGTCATACCCTAGAGTTTGTATTTCAGTTAGGGTTTCAGAGACGGATGGGTTTGGGTCGAATAAATCACGGGTGGGAAGGTAGTATTCTGTGGGTAGATGAAGAATGTGGCGGATGGCAGAAGTAGTGACTTTGACTGGAACGCAGTCAATGGTGGAGGTGAAGTGAGGTTCGGGGTCGGTTATATATTGTAGCCTGTTCCAAAATTGTTGGAGATATATCTGGGGAACAGCTATGGCAGTGGATAGTGCATAATAGATGGGATGGCGGGTGAGGATGTCGAAAGCAAGGGTTTGGGTTTCTTTTGTAAGGATGGAAACGTCGAGTTGCCAGTT
>JAANYP010001511.1:0-67293 GCA_020465985.1 Centrapalus pauciflorus
AGCATATGGTCACAATTTTTAACACCTACGGCCACATTTGGCATAATTTTATGTGACCAAAGTCCACAACAACACACTCGTTGTGTGACCAAATGGTTGCAATCAGCCACACACACATAAAAATAAAGTGGTCATTCCATGGACAATAGTCACACAAAATACAAGTTTACCTCATTTAAAAGAGCATATGGTCACAATTTTTAACACCTATGGCCAAATTTGGCATAATTTTATGTGACCAAAGCCCACAACAACACACTCGTTGTGTGACCAAATGGTTGCAATCAGCCACACCCAAATAAAAATAAAGTGATCATTGCGTGGACAATAGTTACACAAAATACAAGTTTACCATACTAAAAAGAGCATATGGTCACACTTTTTAACACCTACGACAACATTTGGCATAATTTTATGTTACCGAAGCCCACAAAAACACACTCCTTGTGTGACCAAATGGTTGCAATCTGCCACACAAAAATAAAAATAAAGTGGTCATTGCATGGACCATAGTCACGCAAAATACAAGTTCACCTCACTTAAAAAAGCATATGGTCACAATTTATAACACCTAGGGCCACATTTGGCATAATTTTAGGTGACCAATGCCCACAACAATACACTCGTTGTGTGACCAAATGGTTGCAATCAGCCACACACACATAAAAATAAAGTGGCCATTCCATGGACAATAGTCACACAAAATACAAGTTTACCTCATTTAAAAGAGCATATGGTCACAATTTTTAACACCTATGGCCAAATTTGGCATAATTTTATGTGACCAAAGCCCACAACAACACACTCGTTGTGTGACCAAATGGTTGCAATCAGCCACACCCAAATAAAAATAAAGTGATCATTGCGTGGACAATAGTCACACAAAATACAAGTTTACCATACTAAAAAGAGCATATGGTCACACTTTTTAACACCTACAACAACATTTGGCATAATTTTATGTTACCGAAGCCCACAAAAACACACTCCTTGTGTGACCAAATTGTTGCAATCAGCCACACACAAATAAAAATAAAGTGGTCATTGCATGGACCATAGTCACGCAAAATACAAGTTTACCTCACTTAAAAGAGCATATGGTCACAATTTTTAACACCTACGACCACATTTGGAATAATTTAATGTGACCAAAGCCCACAACAACACACTCGTTGTGTGACCAAATGGTTGCAATCAGCCACACACAAATAAAAATAAAGTGGTCATTGCATGGACCATAGTCATGCAAAATACAAGTTTACCTCACTTAAAAGAGCATATGGTCACACTTTTTAACACCTACGACAACATTCGGCAAAATTTTAAGTGACCAAGCCCACAAAAGCACACTACTTGTGTGACCAAATGGTTGCAATCAGCCACACACAAATAAAAATAAAGTGGCTATTGCTTGGACAATAGTCACACAAAATACAAGTATACCTCACTTAAAAGAGCATATGGTCACAATTTTTAACACCTACGGCCACATTTGGCATAATTTTATGTGACCAAAGTCCACAACAACACACTCGTTGTGTGACCAAATGGTTGCAATCAGCCACACACACATAAAAATAAAGTTGCCATTGCATGGACAATTGTCACACTTATTAACACCTACGGCCACATTTGACATAATTTTATGTGACAAAAGCCAACAACAACCAACTCGTTGTGTGACCAAATGGTTGTAATCAGCCACACACACATAAAAATAAAGTGCTCATTGCATCGACAATAGTCACACAAATTACAAGTTTACCTCACTTAAAAGAGCATATGGTCACAAATTTATAACACCTATGGCCACATTTGGCATAATTTTAGGTGACCAAAGCCCACAACAACACACTCGTTGTGTGACCAAATGGTTGCAATCAGCCACACACACATAAAAATAAAGTTCTCATTGCATGGACAATAGTCACACAAGTTACAAGTTTACCTCACTTAAAAGAGCATATGGTCACAATTTATAACACCTACGGCCACATTTGGCATAATTTTAGGTGACCAAAGCCCACAACAATACACTCGTTGTGTGACCAAATGGTTGCAATCAGTCACACACACATACAAATAAATTTCTTATTGCATGGACAATAGTCACACAAATTACAGGTTTACCTCAATTAAAAGAGCATATGGTCACAATTTTTAACACCTACGACCACATTTGGAATAATTTTATGTGACCAAAGCCCACAACAACAAACTCGTTGTGTGACCAAATGGTTGCAATCAGCAACACACAAATAAAAATAAAGTGGCCATTGCATGGACAATTGTCACACTTTTTAACACCTACGGCCACATTTGACATAATTTTATGTGACCAAAGCCCTCAACAACACACTCGTTGTGTGACCAAATGGTTGCAATCAGCCACACACACATAAAAATAAAGTGGCCATTGCATGGACAATTGTCACACTTTTTAACACCTACGGCCACATTTGACATAATTTTATGTAACCAAAGCCCACAACAACACACTCGTTGTGTGACCAAATGGTTGCAATCAGCCACACACACATAAAAATAAAGTGGCAATTGCATGGACAATAGTCACACAAATTACAAGTTTACCTCACTTAAAAGAGCATATGGTCACAATTTATAACACCTACGGCCACATTAGGCATATTTTTAGGTGACCAAAGCCCACAACAATAAACTCGTTGTGTGACCAAATGGTTGCAATCTGCCACACACAAATAAAAATAAAATGGTCATTGCATGGACCATAGTCACGCAAAATACAAGTTCACCTCACTTAAAAAAGCATATGGTCACAATTTATAACACCTAGGGCCACATTTGGCATAATTTTAGGTGACCAATGCCCACAACAATACACTCGTTGTGTGACCAAATGGTTGCAATCAGCCACACACACATAAAAATAAAGTGGCCATTCCATGGACAATAGTCACACAAAATACAAGTTTACCTCATTTAAAAGAGCATATGGTCACAATTTTTAACACCTATGGCCAAATTTGGCATAATTTTATGTGACCAAAGCCCACAACAACACACTCGTTGTGTGACCAAATGGTTGCAATCAGCCACTCCCAAATAAAAATAAAGTGATCATTGCGTGGACAATAGTCACACAAAATACAAGTTTACCATACTAAAAAGAGCATATGGTCACACTTTTTAACACCTACGACAACATTTGGCATAATTTTATGTTACCGAAGCCCACAAAAACACACTCCTTGTGTGACCAAATGGTTGCAATCAGCCACACACAAATAAAAATAAAGTGGTCATTGCATGGACCATAGTCACGCAAAATACAAGTTTACCTCACTTAAAAGAGCATATGGTCACAAATTTTAACACCTACGACCACATTTGGAATAATTTTATGTGACCAAAGCCCACAACAACACACTCGTTGTGTGACCAAATGGTTGCAATCAGCCACACACAAATAAAAATAAAGTGGTCATTGCATGGACCATAGTCATGCAAAATACAAGTTTACCTCACTTAAAAGAGCATATGGTCACACTTTTTAACACCTACGACAACATTCGGCAAAATTTTAAGTGACCAAGCCCACAAAAGCACACTACTTGTGTGACCAAATGGTTGCAATCAGCCACACACAAATAAAAATAAAGTGGCTATTGCTTGGACAATAGTCACACAAAATACAAGTATACCTCACTTAAAAGAGCATATGGTCACAATTTTTAACACCTACGGCCACATTTGGCATAATTTTATGTGACCAAAGTCCACAACAACACACTCGTTGTGTGACCAAATGGTTGCAATCAGCCACACACACATAAAAATAAAGTGGTCATTCCATGGACAATAGTCACACAAAATACAAGTTTACCTCATTTAAAAGAGCATATGGTCACAATTTTTAACACCTATGGCCAAATTTGGCATAATTTTATGTGACCAAAGCCCACAACAACACACTCGTTGTGTGACCAAATGGTTGCAATCAGCCACACCCAAATAAAAATAAAGTGATCATTGCGTGGACAATAGTTACACAAAATACAAGTTTACCATACTAAAAAGAGCATATGGTCACACTTTTTAACACCTACGACAACATTTGGCATAATTTTATGTTACCGAAGCCCACAAAAACACACTCCTTGTGTGACCAAATGGTTGCAATCTGCCACACAAAAATAAAAATAAAGTGGTCATTGCATGGACCATAGTCACGCAAAATACAAGTTCACCTCACTTAAAAAAGCATATGGTCACAATTTATAACACCTAGGGCCACATTTGGCATAATTTTAGGTGACCAATGCCCACAACAATACACTCGTTGTGTGACCAAATGGTTGCAATCAGCCACACACACATAAAAATAAAGTGGCCATTCCATGGACAATAGTCACACAAAATACAAGTTTACCTCATTTAAAAGAGCATATGGTCACAATTTTTAACACCTATGGCCAAATTTGGCATAATTTTATGTGACCAAAGCCCACAACAACACACTCGTTGTGTGACCAAATGGTTGCAATCAGCCACACCCAAATAAAAATAAAGTGATCATTGCGTGGACAATAGTCACACAAAATACAAGTTTACCATACTAAAAAGAGCATATGGTCACACTTTTTAACACCTACAACAACATTTGGCATAATTTTATGTTACCGAAGCCCACAAAAACACACTCCTTGTGTGACCAAATTGTTGCAATCAGCCACACACAAATAAAAATAAAGTGGTCATTGCATGGACCATAGTCACGCAAAATACAAGTTTACCTCACTTAAAAGAGCATATGGTCACAATTTTTAACACCTACGACCACATTTGGAATAATTTAATGTGACCAAAGCCCACAACAACACACTCGTTGTGTGACCAAATGGTTGCAATCAGCCACACACAAATAAAAATAAAGTGGTCATTGCATGGACCATAGTCATGCAAAATACAAGTTTACCTCACTTAAAAGAGCATATGGTCACACTTTTTAACACCTACGACAACATTCGGCAAAATTTTAAGTGACCAAGCCCACAAAAGCACACTACTTGTGTGACCAAATGGTTGCAATCAGCCACACACAAATAAAAATAAAGTGGCTATTGCTTGGACAATAGTCACACAAAATACAAGTATACCTCACTTAAAAGAGCATATGGTCACAATTTTTAACACCTACGGCCACATTTGGCATAATTTTATGTGACCAAAGTCCACAACAACACACTCGTTGTGTGACCAAATTGTTGCAATCAGCCACACACACATAAAAATAAAGTTGCCATTGCATGGACAATTGTCACACTTATTAACACCTACGGCCACATTTGACATAATTTTATGTGACAAAAGCCAACAACAACCAACTCGTTGTGTGACCAAATGGTTGTAATCAGCCACACACACATAAAAATAAAGTGCTCATTGCATCGACAATAGTCACACAAATTACAAGTTTACCTCACTTAAAAGAGCATATGGTCACAAATTTATAACACCTATGGCCACATTTGGCATAATTTTAGGTGACCAAAGCCCACAACAACACACTCGTTGTGTGACCAAATGGTTGCAATCAGCCACACACACATAAAAATAAAGTTCTCAGTGCATGGACAATAATCACACAAGTTACAAGTTTACCTCACTTAAAAGAGCATATGGTCACAATTTATAACACCTACGGCCAAATTTGGCATAATTTTATGTGACCAAAGCCCACAACAACACACTCCTTGTGTGACCAAATGGTTGCAATCAGCCACACACACATAAAAATAAAGTGGCAATTGCATGGACAATAGTCACACAAATTACAAGTTTACCTCACTTAAAAGCACATATGGTCACAATTTATAACACCTACGGCCACATTTGGCATACTTTTAGGTGACCAAAGCCCACAACAAGACACTCGTTGTGTGACCAAATGGTTGCAATCAGCCACACACACAGAAAAAAAAAGTGGCCATTGCATGGACAATAGTCACACAAAATACAAGTTTACCATACTAAAAAGAGCATATGGTCACACTTTTTAACACCTACGACAACATTTGGCATAATTTTATGTGACCAAAGCCCACAAAAACACACTCCTTGTGTGACCAAATGGTTGCAATCAGCCACACACAAATAAAAATAAAGTGGTCATTGCATGGACCATAGTCACGCAAAATACAAGTTTACCTCACTTAAAAGAGCATATGGACACAATTTTTAACACCTACAACCACATTCGGAATAATTTTGTGTGACCAAAGCCCACAACAACACACTCGTTGTGTGACGAAATGGTTGCAATCAGCCACACACAAATAAAAATAAAGTGGTCATTGCATGGACCATAGTCATGCAAAATACAAGTTCACCTCACTTAATAGAGCATATGTTCACACTTTTTAACACCTTTGACCAAATTTGGCATAATTTTATGTGACCAAAGCCCACAACAATACACTCGTTGTGTGACCAAATGGTTGCAATCAGCCACACACACATAAAAATAAAGTGGCCATTGCACGGACAACAGTCACACAAATTACAAATTTACCTCACTTAAAAGAGCATATGGTCACAATTTATAACACCTACGGCCACATTTGGCATAATTTTATGTGACCAAAGCCCACAACAACACACATCGGTGGTGTGAAACCAATGGTAAGCAATCAGCCACAAAAACACACTAAAAATAAAGTAGGCAATTGCATGGCCAATAATCACACAAATGACAAGTGTTACCTCACTATAAAAGAGCATATGGTCAAAATGTATAACACCTACAGCCACATTTGGCATAAATTTGAGGTGACCATATGCCCAACAATACACTCTTGTGTGACCAAATGGTTGCAATCAGCCACACACACACATAAAAATAAAGTGGCCATTGCATGGACATAGTCACACAAATACAAATTTCCTCATCTTAAAAGAGCATATGGTCACATTTTAACACCTACGGCCAATTTGGCATAATTTATGTGACCAAAGCCCACAACACACCTCCTTGTGTAACAAATGGTTTGCAATCACCACAAGCAACACATAAAAATAAAGTGGCAATTGCATGGACAATAGTCACACAAATTACAAGTTTACCTCACTTAAAAGCACATATGGTCACAATTTATAACACCTACGGCCACATTTGGCATACTTTTAGGTGACCAAAGCCCACAACAAGACACTCGTTGTGTGACCAAATGGTTGCAATCAGCCACACACACAGAAAAATAAAGTGGCCATTGCATGGACAATAGTCACACAAAATACATGTTTACCATACTAAAAAGAGCATATGGTCACACTTTTTAACACCTACGACAACATTTGGCATAATTTTATGTGACCAAAGCCCACAAAAACACACTCCTTGTGTGACCAAATGGTTGCAATCAGCCACACACAAATAAAAATAAAGTGGTCATTGCATGGACCATAGTCACGCAAAATACAAGTTTACCTCACTTAAAAGAGCATATGGACACAATTTTTAACACCTACAACCACATTCGGAATAATTTTGTGTGACCAAAGCCCACAACAACACACTCGTTGTGTGACGAAATGGTTGCAATCAGCCACACACAAATAAAAATAAAGTGGTCATTGCATGGACCATAGTCATGCAAAATACAAGTTCACCTCACTTAATAGAGCATATGTTCACACTTTTTAACACCTTTGACCAAATTTGGCATAATTTTATGTGACCAAAGCCCACAACAATACACTCGTTGTGTGACCAAATGGTTGCAATCAGCCACACACACATAAAAATAAAGTGGCCATTGCACGGACAACAGTCACACAAATTACAAATTTACCTCACTTAAAAGAGCATATGGTCACAATTTATAACACCTACGGCCACATTTGGCATAATTTTATGTGACCAAAGCCCACAACAACACACTCGTTGTGTGACCAAATGGTAGCAATCAGCCACACACACATAAAAATAAAGTGGCAATTGCATGGACAATAGTCACACAAATTACAAGTTTACCTCACTTAAAAGAGCATATAGTCACACTTTTTAACACCTGCGACCAAATTTGGCATACTTTTAGGTGACCAAAGCCCACAACAAGACACTCGTTGTGTGACCAAATGGTTGCAATCAGCCACACACACATAAAAATAAAGTGGCCATTGCATGGACAATTGTCACACTTTTTTGCACCTACGGCCACATTTGACATAATTTTATGTGACCAAAGCCCGCAACAACACACTCGTTGGGTGATCAAATGGTTGCAATCAGCCACACACACATAAAAATAAAGTGGTCATTGCATGGACAATTGTCACACAAAATACAAGTTTACCTCACTTAAAAGATCATATGTTCACACTTTTTAACACCTACGGCCTCGTTTGACATAATTTTATGTGACCAAAACCCACAACAACACACTCGTTGTATGACCAAATGGTTGCAATCAGCCACACAAAAATAAAAATAAAGTGGCCATTGCATGGACAATAGTCACACAAAATACAAGTTTACCTCACTTAAAAGAAAATATGGTCATAATTTTTAACACCTACGGCCAAATTTGGTATAATTTTATGTGACCAAAGCCCACAACAACACACTCGTTGTGTGACCAAATGGTTGCAATCAGCCACACTCAAATAAAAATAAAGTGGCCATTGCATGGACAATAGTCACACGAAATACAAGTTTACCTCACTTAAAAGAGCATATGGTCACAATTTTTAACACCTACGGCCTCATTTGGCATAATTTTATGTGACCAAAGCCCACAACAACACACTCGTTGTGTGACCAAATGGTTGCAATCAGCCACACAAAAATAAAAATAAAGTGGCCATTGCATGGACAATAGTCACACAAAATACAAGTTTACCTTACTTAAAAGAGCATATGGTCACAATTTTTAACACCTACGGCCAAATTTGGCATAGATTTATGTGACCAAAGCCCACAACAACACACTCGTTGTGTGACCAAATGGTTGCAATCAGCCACACACAAATAAAAATAAAGTGGCCATTGCATGGACAATAGTCACACAAAATACAAGTTTACCATACTAAAAAGAGCATATGGTCACACTTTTTAACACCTACGACAACATTTGGCATAATTTTATGTGACCAAAGCCCACAAAAACACACTCCTTGTGTGACCAAATGGTTGCAATCAGCCACACACAAACAAAAATAAAGTGGTCATTGCATGAACCATAGTCATGCAAAATACAAGTTTACCTCACTTAAAAGAGCATATGGACACAATTTTTAACACCTACGACCACATTTGGAATAATTTTATGTGACCAAAGCCCACAACAACACACTCGTTGTGTGACGAAATGGTTGCAATCAGCCACACACAAATAAAAATAAAGTGGTCATTGCATGGACCATAGTCATGCAAAATACAAGTTCACCTCACTTAAAAGAGCATATGTTCACACTTTTTAACACCTTTGACCAAATTTGGCATAATTTTATGTGACCAAAGCCCACAACAAGACACTCGTTGTGTGACCAAATGGTTGCAATCAGCCACACACAAATAAAAATAAAGTGGTCATTGCATGGACCATAGTCATGCAAAATACATGTTTACCTCAATTAAAAGATCATATGGTCACACTTTTTAACACCTACGACCAAATTTGGCATAATATTATGTGACCAAAGCCCACAACAACACACTCGTTGTGTGACCAAATGGTTGCAATCAGCCACACACACATAAAAATAAAGTGGCAATTGCATGGACAATATTCACACAAATTACAAGTTTACCTCACTTAAAAGAGCATATGGTCACAATTTATAACACCTACAGCCACATTTGGCATAATTTTAGGTGACCAAAGCCCACAACAATACACTCGTTGTGTGACCAAATGGTTGCAATCAGCCACACACACATAAAAATAAAGTGGCCATTGCAGGGACAATAGTCACACAAATTACAAGTTTAACTCACTTAAAAGAGCATATGTTCACAATTTATAACACCTACGGCCACATTTGGCATAATTTTATGTGACCAAAGCCCACAACAACACACTCGTTGTGTGACCAAATGGTTGCAATCAGCCACACACACATAAAAATAAGTGGCAATTGCATGGACAATAGTCACACAAATTACAAGTTTACCTCACTTAAAAGGACATATGGTCACAATTTATAACACCTACGACCACATTTGGCATAATTTTAGGTGACCAAAGCCCACAGCAATACACTCGTTGTGTGACCAAATGGTTGCAATCAGCCACACACACATAAAAATAAAGTGGCCATTGCATGGACAATTTCACACTTTTTAACACCTACGGCCACGTTTGACATAATTTTATGTGACCAAAACCCAAACCAACACACTCGTTGTGTGACCAAATGGTTGCAATCAGCCACACAAAAATAAAAATAAAGTGGCCATTGAATGGACAATAGTCACACAAAATACAAGTTTACCTCACTTAATAGAGCACATGGTCACAATTTTCAACACTTACGGCCAAATTTGGCATAATTTTATGTGACCAAAGCCCACAACAACACACTCGTTGTGTGACCAAATGGTTGCAATCAGCCACACACACATAAAAATAAAGTGGCCATTGCATGGACAATTGTCACACTTTTTTGTACCTACGGCCACATTTGACATAATTTTATGTGACCAAAGCCCGCAACAACACACTCGTTGGGTGATCAAATGGTTGCAATCAGCCACACACACATAAAAATAAAGTGGCCATTGCATGGACAATTGTCACACTTTTTTGCACCTACGGCCACATTTGACATAATTTTATGTGACCAAAGCCCGCAACAACACACTCGTTGTGTGACGAAATGGTTGCAATCAGCCACACACAAATAAAAATAAAGTGGTCATTGCATAGACAATAGTCATGCAAAATACAAGTTCACCTCACTTAAAAGAGCATATGTTCACACTTTTTAACACCTTTGACCAAATTTGGCATAATTTTATGTGACCAAAGCCCACAACAAGACACTCGTTGTGTGACCAAATGGTTGCAATCAGCCACACACAAATAAAAATAAATTGGGCATTGCATGGACCATAGTCATGCAAAATACATGTTTACCTCAATTAAAAGATCATATGGTCACACGTTTTAACACCTACGACCAAATTTGGCATAATATTATGTGACCAAAGCCCACAACAACACACTCGTTGTGTGACCAAATGGTTGCAATCAGCCAAACATAAATAAAATAAAGTGGTCATTGCATGGACCATAGTCACGCAAAATACAAGTTTACCTCACTTAAAAGAGCATATGGACACAATTTTTAACACCTACGACCACATTTGGAATAATTTTATGTGACCAAAGCCCACAACAACACACTCGTTGTGTGACGAAATGGTTGCAATCAGCCACACACAAATAAAAATAAAGTGGTCATTGCATGGGCCATAGTCATGAAAAATAAAAGTTCACCTCACTTAAAAGAGCATATGTTCACACTTTTTAACACCTTTGACCAAATTTGGCATAATTTTATGTGACCAAAGCCCACAACAAGACACTCGTTGTGTGACCAAATGGTTGCAATCAGCCACACACAAATAAAAATAAAGTGGTCATTGCATGGAACATAGTTATGCAAAATACATGTTTACCTCAATTAAAAGATCATATGGTCACACGTTTTAACACCTACGACCAAATTTGGCATAATATTATGTGACCAAAGCCCACAACAACACACTCGTTGTGTGACCAAATGGTTGCAATCAGCCAGACACACATAAAAATAAAGTGGCAATTGCATGGACAATATTCACACAAATTACAAGTTTACCTCACTTAAAAGAGCATATGGTCACAATTTATAACACCTACAGCCACATTTGGCATAATTTTAGGTGACCAAAGTCCACCACAATACACTCGTTGTGTGACCAAATGGTTGCAATCAGCCACACACACATAAAAATAAAGTGGCCATTGCAGGGACAATAGTCACACAAATTACAAGTTTAACTCACTTAAAAGAGCATATGTTCACAATTTATAACACCTACGGCCACATTTGGCATAATTTTATGTGACCAAAGCCCACAACAACACACTCGTTGTGTGACCAAATGGTTGCAATCAGCCACACACACATAAAAATAAGTGGCAATTGCATGGACAATAGTCACACAAATTACAAGTTTACCTCACTTAAAAGGACATATGGTCACAATTTATAACACCTACGACCACATTTGGCATAATTTTAGGTGACCAAAGCCCACAACAATACACTCGTAGTGTGACCAAATGGTTGCAATCAGCCACACACACATAAAAATAAAGTGGCCATTGCATGGACAATTGTCACACTTTTTAACACCTACGGCCACGTTTGACATAATTTTATGTGACCAAAACCCAAACCAACACACTCGTTGTGTGACCAAATGGTTGCAATCAGCCACACAAAAATAAAAATAAAGTGGCCATTGAATGGACAATTGTCACACAAAATACAAGTTTACCTCACTTAATAGAGCACATGGTCACAATTTTTAACACTTACGGCCAAATTTGGCATAATTTTATGTGACCAAAGCCCACAACAACACACTCGTTGTGTGACCAAATGGTTGCAATCAGCCACACACACATAAAAATAAAGTGGCCATTGCATGGACAATTGTCACACTTTTTAACACCTACGGCCACATTTGACATAATTTTATGTGACCAAAGCCCACAACAACACACTCGTTGGGTGATCAAATGGTTGCAATCAGCCACACACACATAAAAATAAAGTGGCCATTGCATGGACAATTGTCACACTTTTTTGTACCTACGACCACATTTGACATAATTTTATGTGACCAAAGCCCGCAACAACACACTCGTTGTGTGACGAAATGGTTGCAATCAGCCACACACAAATAAAAATAAAGTGGTCATTGCATGGACAATAGTCATGCAAAATACAAGTTCACCTCACTTAAATGAGCATATGTTCACACTTTTTAACACCTTTGACCAAATTTGGCATAATTTTATGTGACCAAAGCCCACAACAAGACACTCGTTGTGTGACCAAATGGTTGCAATCAGCCACACACAAATAAAAATAAAGTGGCCATTGCATGGACCATAGTCATGCAAAATACATGTTTACCTTAATTAAAAGATCATATGGTCACACTTTTTAACACCTACGACCAAATTTGGCATAATATTATGTGACCAAAGCCCACAACAACACACTCGTTGTGTGACCAAATGGTTGCAATCAGCCACACACACATAAAAATAAAGTGGCAATTGCATGGACAATATTCACACAAATTACAAGTTTACCTCACTTAAAAGAGCATATGGTCACAATTTATAACACCTACAGCCACATTTGGCATAATTTTAGGTGACCAAAGCCCACAACAATACACTCGTTGTGTGACCAAATGGTTGTAATCAGCCACACACACATAAAAATAAAGTGGCCATTGCATGGACAATAGTCACCCAAATTACAAGTTTAACTCACTTAAAAGAGCATATGTTCACAATTTATAACACCTACGGCCACATTTGGCATAATTTTATGTTACCAAAGCCCACAACAACACACTCATTGTGTGACCAAATGGTTGCAATCAGCCACACACACATAAAAATAAGTGGCAATTGCATGGACAATAGTCACACAAATTACAAGTTTACCTCACTTAAAAGGTCATATGGTCACAATTTATAACACCTACGACCACATTTGGCATAATTTTAGGTGACCAAAGCCAACAGCAATACACTCGTTGTGTGAGCAAATGGTTGCAATCAGCCACACACACATAAAAATAAAGTGGCCATTGCATGGACAATTGTCACACTTTTTAACACCTACGGCCACGTTTGACATAATTTTATGTGACCAAAACCCAAACCAACACACTCGTTGTGTGACCAAATGGTTGCAATCAGCCACACAAAAATAAAAATAAAGTGGCCATTGAATGGACAATAGTCACACAAAATACAAGTTTACCTCACTTAATAGAGCACATGGTCACAATTTTTAACACTTACGGCCAAATTTGGCATAATTTTATGTGACCAAAGCCCACAACAACACACTCGTTGTGTGACCAAATGGTTGCAATCAGCCACACACACATAAAAATAAAGTGGCCATTGCATGGACAATTGTCACACATTTTTGCACCTACGGCCACATTTGACATAATTTTATGTGACCAAAGCCCGCAACAACACACTCGTTGGGTGATCAAATGGTTGCAATCAGCCACAAACACATAAAAATAAAGTGGCCATTGCATGGACAATAGTAACACAAATTACAAGTTTGCCTCACTTAAAAGAGCATATGGTCACAATTTATAACACAT
Source organism: Centrapalus pauciflorus (assembly GCA_020465985.1). Classification (NCBI taxonomy): domain Eukaryota; kingdom Viridiplantae; phylum Streptophyta; class Magnoliopsida; order Asterales; family Asteraceae; genus Centrapalus; species Centrapalus pauciflorus. Next base: position 14,405 of record JAANYP010001511.1, read on the forward strand.
ACGACCACATTTGGCATAATTTTAGGTGACCAAAACCTACAACAACGCACTCGTTGTGTGACCAAACGGATGCAATCAGCCACACAAAAATAAAAATAAAGTGGCCATTGCATGGATAATAGTCACACAAAATACAAGTTTACCTCACTTAAAAGAGCATATGGTCACAATTTTAAACACCTACGGCCAAATTTGGCATAATTTTATGTGACCAAAGCCCACAACAACACACTCGTTGTGTGACCAAATTGTTGCAATCAGCCACACACAAATAAAAATAAAGTGGCCATTGCATGGACAAAAGTCTCACAAAATACAAGTTTACCATACTAAAAAGAGCACATGGTCAAACTTTTTAACACCTACGACAACATTCGGCATAATTTTATGTGACTAAAGCCCACAAAAACACACTCCTTGTGTGACCAAATGGTTGCAATCAGCCACACACAAATAAAATAAAGTGGTCATTTCATGGACCATAGTCATGCAAAATACAAGTTTACCTCATTTAAAAGAGCATATGGTCACAATTTTTAACACCTACGACCACATTTGCAATAATTTTATGTGACCAAAGCCCACAACAACACACTCGTTATGTGACCAAATGGTTGCAATCAGCCACACACAAATAAAAATAAAGTGGTCATTGCATGGACCATAGTCATGCAAAATACATGTTTACCTCACTTAAAAGAGCATATGGTCACACTTTTTAACACCTACCACCAAACTTGGCATAATGTTATGTGACCAAAGCCCACAACAACACACTCGTTGTGTGACCAAAAGGTTGCAATCAGCCACCCACAAATAAAAATAAAGTGGCTATTGCTTGGACAATAGTCACACAAAATACAAGTTTACCTCACTTAAAAGAGCATATGGTCACAATTTTTAACACCTACGGCCACATTTGGCATAATTTTATGTGACCAAAGCCCACAACAACACACTCGTTGTGTGACCAAATGGTTGCAATCAGCCACACACACATAAAAATAAAGTGGCAATTGCATGGACAATAGTAACACAAATTACAAGTTTACCTCACTTAAAAGAGCATATGGTCACAATTTATCACACATACGACCACATTTGGCATAATTTTAGGTGACCAAAGCCCACAACAACACACTCGTTGTGTGACCAAATGGTTGCAATCAGCCACACACAAATAAAAATAAAGTGGTCATTGCATGGATCATAGTCATGCCAAATACATGTTTACCTCACTTAAAAGAGCATATGGTCACACTTTTAACACTTACCACCAAACTTGGCATAATGTTATGTGACCAAAGCCCACAACAACACACTCGTTGTGTGACCAAAAGGTTGCAATCAGCCACCCACAAATAAAAATAAAGTGGCTATTGCTTGGACAATAGTCACACAAAATACAAGTTTACCTCACTTAAAAGAGCATATGGTCACAATTTTTAACACCTACGGCCACATTTGGCATAATTTTATGTGACCAAAGCCCACAACAACACACTCGTTGTGTGACCAAATGGTTGCAATCAGCCACACACACATAAAAATAAAGTGGCAATTGCATGGACAATAGTAACACAAATTACAAGTTTACCTCACTTAAAAGAGCATATGGTCACAATTTATAACACATACGACCACATTTGGCATAATTTTAGGTGACCAAAGCCCACAACAACACACTCGTTGTGTGACCAAATGGTTGCAATCAGCCACACACAAATAAAAATAAAGTGGTCATTGCATGGACCATAGTCATGCAAAATACATGTTTACCTCACTTAAAAGAGCATATGGTCACACTTTTAACACTTACCACCAAACTTGGCATAATGTTATGTGACCAAAGCCCACAACAACACACTCGTTGTGTGACCAAATGGTTGCAATCAGCCACACACAAATAAAAATAAAGTGGCTATTGCTTGGACAATAGTCACACAAAATACAAGTTTACCTCACTTAAAAGAGCATATGGTCACAATTTTTAACACCTACGGCCACATTTGGCATAATTTTATGTGACCAAAGCCCACAACAACACACTCGTTGTGTGACCAAATGGTTGCAATCAGCCACACACACATAAAAATAAAGTGGCCATCGCATGGACAATAGTCACACAAATTCCAAGTTTACCTCACTTAAAAGAGCATATGGTCACAATTTATAACACCTACGACCACATTTGGCATAATTTTAGGTGACCAAAGCCCACAACAACACACTCGTTGTGTGACCAAATGGTTGCAATCAGCCACACAAAAATAAAAATAAAGTGGTCATTGCATGGACAATAGTCACACAAAATACAAGTTTACCATACTAAAAAGAGCATATGGTCACACTTTTTAACACCTACGACAACATTCGGCATAATTTTATGTGACCAAAGCCCACAAAAACACACTCCTTATGTAACCAAATGGTTGCAATAAGCCACACACATATAAAAATAAAGTGGTCATTGCATGGACCATAGTCAAGGAAAATACAAGTTTACCTCACTTAAAAGAACATATGGTCACAATTTATAACACCAACGGCCACATTTGGCATAATTTTAGGTGACCAAAGCCCACAACAAGACACTCGTTGTGTGACCAAATGGTTGCAATCAGCCACACACACATAAAAAAAAAGTGGCCATTGCAGAATTGTCACACTTTTTTGCACCTACGACCACATTTGACATAATTTTATGTGACCAAAGCCCGCAACAACACACTCGTTGGGTGATCAAATGGTTGCAATCAGCCACACACACATAAAAATAAAGTGGTCATTGCATGGACAATTGTCACACAAAATACAAGTTTACCTCACTTAAAAGATCATATGTTCACACTTTTTAACACCTACGACCACGTTTGACATAATTTTATGTGACCAAAACCCACAACAACACACTCGTTGTGTGACCAAATGGTTGCAATCAGCCATACAAAAATAAAAATAAAGTGGCCATTGCATGGACAATAGTCACACAAAATACAAGTTTACCTCACTTAAAAGAACATATGGTCACAATTTTTAACACCTACGGCCAAATTTGGCATAATTTTATGTGACCAAAGCCCACAACAACACACTCGTTATGTGACCAAATGGTTGCAATCAGCCACACTCAAATAAAAATAAGTTGGCCATTGCATGGACAATTGTCACACAAAATACAAGTTTACTATACTAAAAAGAGCATATGGTCAAACTTTTTAACACCTACGACCAAATTTGGCATAAATTTATGTGACCAAAGCCCACAACAACACACTCGTTGTGTGACCAAATGGTTACAATCAGCCACACACAAATAAAAATAAAGTGGTCATTGCATGGACCATAGTAATGCAAAATACAAGTTTACCTCACTTAAAAGAGCATATGGTCACACTTTTTAACACCTACGACCAAATTTGGCATAATATTATGTGACCAAAGCCCACAACAACACAATCCTTGTGTGACCAAATGGTTGCATTCAGCCACACACAAATAAAAATAAAGTGGTCATTGCATGGACCATAGTAATGCAAAATACAAGTTTACCTCACTTAAAAGAGCATATGGTCACACTTTTTAACACCTACGACCAAATTTGGCATAATATTATGTGACCAAAGCCCACAACAACACAATCCTTGTGTGACCAAATGGTTGCATTCAGCCACACACAAATAAAAATAATGTGGCTATTGCTTGGACAATAGTCACACAAAATAAAAGTTTACCTCACTTAAAAGAGCATATGGTCACAATTTTTAACACCTACGGCCACATTTGGCATAATTTTATGTGACCAAAGCCCACAACAACACACTCGTTGTGTGACCAAATGGTTGCAATCAGCCATACAAAAATAAAAATAAAGTGGCCATTGCATGGACAATAGTCACACAAAATACAAGTTTACCTCACTTAAAAGAACATATGGTCACAATTTTTAACACCTACGGCCAAATTTGGCATAATTTTATGTGACCAAAGCCCACAACAACACACTCGTTATGTGACCAAATGGTTGCAATCAGCCACACTCAAATAAAAATAAGTTGGCCATTGCATGGACAATTGTCACACAAAATACAAGTTTACTATACTAAAAAGAGCATATGGTCAAACTTTTTAACACCTACGACCAAATTTGGCATAAATTTATGTGACCAAAGCCCACAACAACACACTCGTTGTGTGACCAAATGGTTGCAATCAGCCACACACAAATAAAAATAAAGTGGTCATTGCATGGACCATAGTAATGCAAAATACAAGTTTACCTCACTTAAAAGAGCATATGGTCACACTTTTTAACACCTACGACCAAATTTGGCATAATATTATGTGACCAAAGCCCACAACAACACAATCGTTGTGTGACCAAATGGTTGCATTCAGCCACACACAAATAAAAATAATGTGGCTATTGCTTGGACAATAGTCTCACAAAATACAAGTTTACCTCACTTAAAAGAGCATATGGTCACAATTTTTAACACCTACGGCCACATTTGGCATAATTTTATGTTACCAAAGCCCACAACAACACACTCGTTGTGTGACCAAATGGTTGCAATCAGCCACACAAAAATAAAAATAAAGTGGCCATTACATGGACAATAGTCACACAAAATACAAGTTTACCTTACTTAAAAGAGCATATGGTCACAATTTTTAACACCTACAGCCAAATTTGGCATAATTTTATGTGACCAAAGCCCACAACAACACACTCGTTGTGTGACCAAATGGTTGCAATGAGCCACACACAAATAAAAATAAAGTGGCCATTGCATGGACAATAGTCACACAAAATACAAGTTTACCATACTAAAAAGAGCATATGGTCACACTTTTTAACACCTACGACCAAATTTGGCATAATTTTATGTGACCAAAGCCCACAACAACACACTCGTTGTGTGACCAAATGGTTGCAATCAGCCACACACACATAAAAATAAAGTGGCAATTGCATGGACAATAGTCACACAAATTACAAGTTTACCTCACTTAAAAGAGGATATGGTCACAATTTATAACACATACGACGACATTTGGCATAATTTTAGGTGACCAAAGCCTACAACAATACACTCGTTGTGTGACCAAATGGTTGCAATCAGCCACACACACATAAAAATAAAGTGGCCATTGCATGGACAATTGTCACACTTTTTAACACCCACGGCCACATTTGATATAATTTTTATGTGACCATAGCCCACAACAACACACTCGTTGTGTGACCAAATGGTTGCAATCAGCCACACACATATAAAAATAAAGTGGTCAATGCATGGACAATTGTCACACAAAATACAAGTTTACCTCACTTAAAAGATTATATGTTCACACTTTTTAACACCTACGGCCACATTTGACATAATTTTATGTGACCAAAACCTACAACAACACACTCGTTGTGTGACCAAGTGGTTGCAATCAGCCACACAAAAATAAAAATAAAGTGGCCATTGCATGGATAATAGTCACACAAAATACAAGTTTACCTCACTTAAAAGAGCATATGGTCACAATTTTTAACACCTACGGCCAAATTTGGCATAATTTTATGTGACCAAAGCCCACAACAACACACTCGTTGTGTGACCAAATGGTTGCAATCAGCCACACACAAATAAAAATAAAGTGGCCATTGCATGGACAGAAGTCTCACAAAATATAAGTTTACCATACTAAAAAGAGCATATGGTCAAACTTTTTTAACACCTACGACAACATTCGGCATAATTTTATGTGACCAAAGCCCACAAAACACACTCCTTGTGTGACCAAATGGTTGCAATTAGCCACACACAAATAAAAATAAAGTGGTCATTGCATGGACCATAGTCACGCAAAATACAAGTTTACCTCATTTAAAAGAGCATATGGTCAAAATTTTTAACACCTACGACCACATTTGGAATAATTTTATGTGACCAAAGCCCACAACAACACACTCGTTGTGTGACCAAATGGTTGCAATCAGCCACACACAAATAAAAATAAAGTGGTCATTGCATGGACCATAGTCATGCAAAATACATGTTTACCTCACTTAAAAGAGCATATGGTCACACTTTTTAACACCTACCACCAAATTTGGCATAATGTTATGTGACCAAAGCCCACAACAACACACTCGTTGTGTGACCAAAAGGTTGCAATCAGCCACACACAAGTAAAAATAAATTGGCTATTGATTGGACAATAGTCACACAGAATACAAGTTTACCTCACTTAAAAGAGCATATGGTCACAATTTTTAACACCTACGGCCACATTTGGCATAATTTTATGTGACCAAAGCCCACAACAACACACTCGTTGTGTGACCAAATGGTTGCAATCAGCCGCACACACATAAAAATAAAGTGACAATTGCATGGACAATAGTAACTCAAATTACAAGTTTACCTCACTTAAAAGAGCATATGGTCACAATTTATAACACACACGACCACATTTGGCATAATTTTAGGTGACCAAAGCCCACAACAAGACACTTGTTGTGTGACCAAATGGTTGCAATCAGCAACACACACATAAAAATAAAGTGTCATTGCATGGACAATTGTCACACTTTTTTGCACCTACGACCACATTTGACATAATTTTATGTGACCAAAGCCCGCAACAACACACTCGTTGGGTGATCAAATGGTTGCAATCAGCCACACACACATAAAAATAAAGTGGTCTTTGCATGGACAATTGTCACACAAAATACAAGTTTACCTCACTTAAAAGATCATATGTTCACACTTTTTAACACCCACGGCCACGTTTGACATAATTTTATGTGACCAAAACCCACAACAACACACTCGTTGTGTGACCAAATGGTTGCAATCAGCCATAAAAAAATAAAAATAAAGTGGCCATTGCATGGACAATAGTCACACAAAATACAAGTTTACCTCACTTAAAAGAACATATGGTCACAATTTTTAACACCTACGGCCAAATTTGGCATAATTTTATGTGACCAAAGCCCACAACAACACACTCGTTATGTGACCAAATGGTTGCAATCAGCCACACTCAAATAAAAATAAGTTGGCCATTGCATGGGCATTTGTCACACAAAATACAAGTTTACTATACTAAAAAGAGCATATGGTCAAACTTTTTAACACCTACGACCAAATTTGGCATATTTTTATGTGACCAAAGCCCACAACAACACATTCGTTGTGTGACCAAATGGTTGCAATCAGCCACACACAAATAAAAATAAAGTGGTCATTGCATGGACCATAGTAATGCAAAATACAAGTTTACCTCACTTAAAAGAGCATATGGTCACAATTTTTAACACCTACGACCAAATTTGGCACAATTTTATGTGACCAAAGCCCACAACAACACACTCGTTGTGTGACCAAATGGTTGCAATCAGCCACACACAAATAAAAATAAAGTGGTCATTGCATGGACCATAGTAATGCAAAATACAAGTTTACCTCACTTAAAAGAGCATATGGTCACACTTTTTAACACCTACGACCAAATTTGGCATAATATTATGTGACCAAAGCCCACAACAACACAATCGTTGTGTGACCAAATGGTTGCATTCAGCCACAGACAAATAAAAATAATGTGGCTATTGCTTGGACAATAGTCACACAAAATACAAGTTTACCTCACTTAAAAGAGCATATCGTCACAATTTTTAACACCTACGGCCACATTTGGCATAATTTTATGTGACCAAAGCCCACAACAACACACTCGTTGTGTGACCAAATGGTTGCAATCAGCCACACAAAAATAAAAATAAAGTGGCCATTGCATGGACAATAGTCACACAAAATACAAGTTTACCTTACTTAAAAGAGCATATGGTCACAATTTTTAACACCTACGGCCAAATTTGGCATAATTTTATGTGACCAAAGCCCACAACAACACACTCGTTGTGTGACCAAATGGTTGCAATCAGCCACACACAAATAAAAATAAAGTGGCCATTGCATGGGCAATAGTCACACAAAATACAAGTTTACCATACTAAAAAGAGCATATGGTCACACTTTTTAACACCTACGACCAAATTTGGCATAATTTTATGTGACCAAAGCCCACAACAACACACTCGTTGTGTGACCAAATGGTTGCAATCAGCCACACACAAATAAAAATAAAGTGGTCATTGCATGGACCATAGTAATGCAAAATACAAGTTTACCTCAGTTAAAAGAGCATATGGTCACACTTTTTAACACCTACGACCAAATTTGGCATAATATTATGTGACCAAAGCCCACAACAACACACTCGTTGTGTGACCAAATGGTTGCATTCAGCCACACACAAATAAAAATAATGTGGCTATTGCTTGGACAATACTCACACAAAATACAAGTTTACCTCACTTAAAAGAGCATATGGTCACAATTTTTAACACCTACGGCCACATTTGGCATAATTTTATGTGACCAAAGCCCACAACAACACACTCGTTGTGTGACCAAATGGTTGCAATCAGCCACACAAAAATAAAAATAAAGTGGCCATTGCATGGACAATAGTCACACAAAATACAAGTTTACCATACTTAAAAGAGCATATGGTCACAATTTTTAACACCTACGGCCAAATTTGGCATAATTTTATGTGACCAAAGCCCACAACAACACACTCGTTGTGTGACCAAATGGTTGCAATCAGCCACACACAAATAAAAATAAAGTGGCCATTGCATGGACAATAGTCACACAAAATACAAGTTTACCATACTAAAAAGAGCATATGGTCACACTTTTTAACACCTACGACAACATTTGGCATAATTTTATGTGACCGAAGCCCACAAAAACACACTCCTTGTGTGAGCAAATGGTTGCAATCAGCCACACACAAATAAAATAAAGTGGTCATTGCATGGATCATAGTCATGCAAAATACAAGTTTACCTCACTTAAAAGAGCATATGGTCACAATTTCTAACACCTACGACCACATTTGGAATAATTTTATATGACCAAAGCCCACAACAACACACTCGTTGTGTGACCAAATGGTTGCAATCAGCCACACACAAATAAAAATAAAGTGGTCATTGCATGGACCATAGTCATGGAAAATACAAGTTTACCTCACTTAAAATAGCATATGGTCACACTTTTTAACACCTACGACCAAATTTGGCATAATTTTATGTGACCAAAGCCCACAACAACACACTCGTTGTGTGACCAAATGGTTGCAATCAGCCACACACAAAAAAAATAAAGTGGCTATTGCTTGGACAATAGTCACACAAAATACAAGTTTACCTCACTTAAAAGTGCATATGGTAACAATTTTTAACACCTACGGCCAAATTTGGCATAATTTTATGTGTCCAAAGCACATAACAACACACTTGTTGTGTGACCAAATGGGTGCAATCAGCCACACACACATAAAAATAAAGTGGCAATTGCATGGACAATAGTCACAAAAATTACAAGTTTACCTCACTTAAAAGAGCATATGGTCACAATTTAAAACACATACGACGACATTTGGCATAATTTTAGGTGACCAAAGCCTACAACAATACACTCGTTGTGTGACCAAATGGATGCAATCAGCCACACACACATAAAAATAAAGTGGCCATTGCATGGACAATTGTCACACTTTTTAACACCCACGGCCACATTTGATATAATTTTTATGTGACCATAGCCCACAACAACACACTCGTTGTGTGACCAAATGGTTGCAATCAGCCACACACATATAAAAATAAAGTGGTCAATGCATGGACAATTGTCACACAAAATACAAGTTTACCTCACTTAAAAGATTATATGTTCACACTTTTTAACACCTACGGCCACATTTGACATAATTTTATGTGACCAAAACCTACAACAACACACTCGTTATGTGACCAAGTGGTTGCAATCAGCCACACAAAAATAAAAATAAAGTGGCCATTGCATGGATAATAGTCACACAAAATACAAGTTTACCTCACTTAAAAGAGCATATGGTCACAATTTTTAACACCTACGGCCAAATTTGGCATAATTTTATGTGACCAAAGCCCACAACAACACACTCGTTGTGTGACCAAATGGTTGCAATCAGCCACACACAAATAAAAATAAAGTGGCCATTGCATGGACAGAAGTCTCACAAAATACAAGTTTACCATACTAAAAAGAGCATATGGTCAAACTTTTTTAACACCTACGACAACATTCGGCATAATTTTATGTGACTAAAGCCCACAAAAACACACTCCTTGTGTGACCAAATGGTTGCAATCAGCCACACACAAATAAAAATAAAGTGGTCATTGCATGGACCATATTCACGCAAAATACAAGTTTACCTCATTTTAAAGAGCATATGGTCAAAATTTTTAACACCTACGACCACATTTGGAATAATTTTATGTGACCAAAGCCCACAACAACACACTCGTTGTGTGACCAAATGGTTGCAATCAGCCACACACAAATAAAAATAAAGTGGTCATTGCATGGACCATAGTCATGCAAAATACATGTTTACCTCACTTAAAAGAGCATATGGTCACACTTTTTAACACCTACCACCAAATTTGGCATAATGTTATGTGACCAAAGCCCACAACAACACACTCGTTGTTTGACCAAAAGGTTGCAATCAGCCACACACAAGTAAAAATAAAGTGGCTATTGCTTGGACAATAGTCAAACAAAATACAAGTTTACCTCACTTAAAAGAGCATATGGTCACAATTTTTAACACCTACGACCACATTTGGCATAATTTTATGTGACCAAAGCCCACAACAACACACTCGTTGTGTGACCAAATGGTTGCAATCAGCCACACACACATAAAAATAAAGTGGCAATTGCATGGACAGTAGTAACACAAATTACAAGTTTACCTCACTGAAAAGAGCATATGGTCACAATTTATAACACATACGACCACCTTTGGCATAATTTTAGGTGACCAAAGCCCACAACAATAGACTCGTTGTGTGACCAAATGGTTGCAATCAGCCACACACACATAAAAATAAAGTGGCCATTGCATGGACAATGGTCACACTTTTTAACACCTACGGCCACATTTGAGATAATTTTTTGTGACCAAAGCCCACAATAACACACTCGTTGTGTGACCAAATGGTTGCAATCAGCCACACACACACAAAAATAAAGTGGTCTTTGCATGGACAATTGTCACACAAAATACAAGTTTACCTCACATAAAAGATCATATGTTCACACTTTTTAACACCTACGGCCACATTTGACATAATTTTATGTGACCAAAACCTACAACAACACACTCGTTGTGTGACCAAATGGTTGCAATCAGCCACACAAAAATAAAAATAAAGTGGTCATTGAATGAACAATAGTCACACAAAATACAAGTTTACCTCACTTAAAAGAGCATATGGTCACAATTTTTAACACCTACGTCCAAATTTGGCATAATCTTATGTGACGAAAGCCCACAACAACACACTCGTTATGTGACCAAATGGTTGCAATTAGCCACACATAAATAAAAATAAAGTGGCCATTGCATTGACAATAGTCACACAAAATACAAGTTTACCATACTAAAAAGAGCATATGGTCACACTTTTTAACACCTACGACAACATTCGGCATATATGTGACCAAAGCCCACAAAAACACACTCCTTGTGTAACCAAATGGTTGCAATAAGCCACACACATATAAAAATAAAGTGGTCATTGCATGGACCATAGTCACGCAAAATACAAGTTTACCTCACTTAAAAGAGCGTATGGTCACAATTTTTAACACCTACGACCCCAATTGGAATAATTTTATGTGACCAAAGCCCATAACAACACACTTGTTGTGTGACCAAATGGTTGCAATCAGCCACACACAAATAAAAATAAAGTGGTCATTGCATGGACTATAGTCATGCAAAATACAAGTTTACCTCACTTAAAAGAGCATATGGTCATACTTTCTAACACCTACCACCAAATTTGGCATAATTTTATGTGACCAAAGCCCACAACAACACACTCGTTGTGTGACCAAATGGTTGCAATCAGCCATGCACAAAAAAAAAGTAAAGTGGCTATTGCTTGGACAATAGTCACACAAAATACAAGTTTACCTCACTTAAAAGAGCATATGGTCACAATTTAAAACACATACGACGACATTTGGCATAATTTTAGGTGACCAAAGCCTACGACAATACACTCGTTGTGTGACCAAATGGATGCAATCAGCCACACACACATAAAAATAAAGTGGCCATTGCATGGATAATTGTCACACTTTTTAACACCCACGGCCACATTTGATATAATTTTTATGTGACCATAGCCCACAACAACACACTCGTTGTGTGACCAAATGGTTGCAATCAGCCACACACATATAAAAATAAAGTGGTCATTTCATGGACAATTGTCACACAAAATACAAGTTTACCTCACTTAAAAGATTATATGTTCACACTTTTTAACACCTACGGCCACATTTGACATAATTTTATGTGACCAAAACCTACAACAACACACTCGTTGTGTGACCAAGTGGTTGCAATCAGCCACACAAAAATAAAAATAAAGTGGCCATTGCATGGATAATAGTCACACAAAATACAAGTTTACCTCACTTAAAAGAGCATATGGTCACAATTTTTAACACCTACGGCCAAATTTGGCATAATTTTATGTGACCAAAGCCCACAACAACACACTCGTTGTGTGACCAAATGGTTGCAATCAGCCACACACAAATAAAAATAAAGTGGCCATTGCATGGACAGAAGTCTCACAAAATACAAGTTTACCATACTAAAAAGAGCATATGGTCAAACTTTTTTAACACCTACGACAACATTCGGCATAATTTTATGTGACTAAAGCCCACAAAAACACACTCCTTGTGTGACCAAATGGTTGCAATCAGCCACACACAAATAAAAATAAAGTGGTCATTGCATGGACCATAGTCACGCAAAATACAAGTTTACCTCATTTAAAAGAGCATATGGTCAAAATTTTTAACACCTACGACCACATTTGGAATAATTTTATGTGACCAAAGCCCACAACAACACACTCGTTGTGTGACCAAATGGTTGCAATCAGCCACACACAAATAAAAATAAAGTGGTCATTGCATGGACCATAGTCATGCAAAATACATGTTTACCTCACTTAAAAGAGCATATGGTCACACTTTTTAACACCTACCACCAAATTTGGCATAATGTTATGTGACCAAAGCCCACAACAACACACTCGTTGTGTGACCAAAAGGTTGCAATCAGCCACACACAAGTAAAAATAAAGTGGCTATTGCTTGGACAATAGTCAAACAAAATACAAGTTTACCTCACTTAAAAGAGCATATGGTCACAATTTTTAACACCTACGGCCACATTTGGCATAATTTTATGTGACCAAAGCCCACAACAACACACTCGTTGTGTGACCAAATGGTTGCAATCAGCCACACACACATAAAAATAAAGTGGCAATTGCATGGACAATAGTAACACAAATTACAAGTTTACATCACTGAAAAGAGCATATGGTCACAATTTATAACACATACGACCACATTTGGCATAATTTTAGGTGACCAAAGCCCACAACAATACACTCGTTGTGTGACCAAATGGTTGCAATCAGCCACACACACATAAAAATAAAGTGGCCATTGCATGGACAATGGTCACACTTTTTAACACCTACGGCCACATTTGAGATAATTTTATGTGACCAAAGCCCACAATAACACACTCGTTGTGTGACCAAATGGTTGCAATCAGCCACACACATACAAAAATAAAGTGGTCATTGCATGGACAATTGTCACACAAAATACAAGTTTACCTCACATAAAAGATCATATGTTCACACTTTTTAACACCTACGGCCACATTTGACATAATTTTATGTGACCAAAACCTACAACAACACACTCGTTGTGTGATCAAATGGTTGCAATCAGCCACACAAAAATAAAAATAAAGTGGTCATTGAATGGACAATAGTCTCACAAAATACAAGTTTACCTCACTTAAAAGAGCATATGGTCACAATTTTTAACACCTACGTCCAAATTTGGCATAATCTAATGTGACGAAAGCCCACAACAACACACTCGTTATGTGACCAAATGGTTGCAATTAGCCACACATAAATAAAAATAAAGTGGCCATTGCATTGACAATAGTCACACAAAATACAAGTTTACCATACTAAAAAGAGCATATGGTCACACTTTTTAACACCTACGACAACATTCGGCATATGTGTGACCAAAGCCCACAAAAACACACTCCTTGTGTAACCAAATGGTTGCAATAAGCCACACACATATAAAAATTAAGTGGTCATTGCATGGACCATAGTCACGCAAAATACAAGTTTACCTCACTTAAAAGAGCGTATGGTCACAATTTTTAACACCTACGACCCCAATTGGAATAATTTTATGTGACCAAAGCCCACAACAACACACTTGTTGTGTGACCAAATGGTTGCAATCAGCCACACACAAATAAAAATAAAGTGGTCATTGCATGGACCATAGTCATGCAAAATACAAGTTTACCTCACTTAAAAGAGCATATGGTCATACTTTTTAACACCTACCACCAAATTTGGCATAATTTGATGTGACCAAAGCCCACAACAACACACTCGTTGTGTGACCAAATGGTTGCAATCAGCCATGCACAAAAAAAAAGTAAAGTGGCTATTGCTTGGACAATAGTCACACAAAATACAAGTTTACCTCACTTAAAAGAGAATATGGTCACAATTTTTAACACCTACGGCCACATTTGGCATAATTTTATGTGACCAAAGCCCACAACAACACACTCGTTGGGTGACCAAATGGTTGCAATCAGCCACACACACATAAAAATAAGGTGGCACTTGCATGGACAATAGTCACACAAATTACAAGTTTACCTCACTTGAAAGAGCATAAGGTCACAATTTATAACACCTACGACCACATTTGGCATAATTTTAGTTGACCAATGCCCACAACAACACACTCGTTGTGTGACCAAATGGTTGCAATCAGCCACACACACATAAAAATAAAGCGGCCATTGCATGGACAATAGTCACACAAATTACAAGTTTACCTCACTTTAAAGAGCATATGGTCACAATTTATAACACCTACGACTACATTTGGCATAATTTTATGTGACCAAAGCCCACAACAACACACTCGTTGTGTGACCAAATGGTTGCAATCAGCCACACACACATAAAAATAATTTGGCAATTGCATGGACAATAGTCACATAAATTACAAGTTTACCTCTCTTTAAAAGAGCATATGGTCACAATTTATAACACCTACGATCACATTTGGCATAATTTTAGGTGACCAAAGCCCACAACAATACACTCATTGTGTGACCAAATGGTTGCAATCAGCCACACACACATAAAAATAAAGTGGCCATTGCATGGACAATTGTCTCACTTTTTAACACCTACGGCCACATTTGGCATAATTTTATGTGACCAAAGCCCACAACAACACACTCGTTGTGTGACCAAATGGTTGCAATCAGCCACACACACATAAAAATAAAGTGGCCATTGCATGGACAATAGTCACACAAATTACAAGTTTACCTCACTTTAAAAGAGCATATGGTCACAATTTATAACACCTACGACCACATTTGGCATAATTTTAGGTGACCAAAGCCCACAACAATACACTCGTTGTGTGACCAAATGGTTGCAATCAGCCACACACACATAAAAATAAAGTGGCCATTGCATGGACAATTGTCTCACTTTTTAACACCTACGGCCACATTTGGCATAATTTTATGTGACCAAAGCCCACAACAACACACTCGTTGTGTGACCAAATGGTTGCAATCAGCCACACACACATAAAAATAAACTGGCCATTGCATGGTCAATTGTCACACTTTTTAACACCTACGGCCACATTTGACATAATTTTATGTGACCAAAGCCCACAACAACACACTCGTTGGGTGATCAAATGGTTGCAATCAGCCACACACACATAAAAATAAAGTGGCCATTGCATGGACAATTGTCTCACTTTTTAACACCTACGGCCACATTTGGCATAATTTTATGTGACCAAAGCCCACAACAACACACTCGTTGTGTGACCAAATGGTTGCAATCAGCCACACACACATAAAAATAAACTGGCCATTGCATGGTCAATTGTCACACTTTTTAACACCTACAGCCACATTTGACATAATTTTATGTGACCAAAGCCCACTACAACACACTCGTTGGGTGATCAAATGGTTGCAATCAGCCACACACACATAAAAATAAAGTGGTCATTGCATGGACAATTGTCACACAAAATACAAGTTTACCTCACTTAAAAGATCATATGTTCACACTTTTTAACACCTACGGCCACATTTGACATAATTTTATGTGACCAAAACCCACAACAACGCACTCGTTGTGTGACCAAATGGTTGCAATCAGCCACACACAAATAAAAATAAAGTGGTCATTGCATGGACCATAGTCATGCAAAATACAAGTTTACCTCACTTAAAAGAGCATATGGTCATACTTTCTAACACCTACCACCAAATTTGGCATAATTTTATGTGACCAAAGCCCACAACAACACACTCGTTGTGTGACCAAATGGTTGCAATCAGCCATGCACAAAAAAAAGTAAAGTGGCTATTGCTTGGACAATAGTCACACAAAATACAAGTTTACCTCACTTAAAAGAGCATATGGTCACAATTTAAAACACATACGACGACATTTGGCATAATTTTAGGTGACCAAAGCCTACGACAATACACTCGTTGTGTGACCAAATGGATGCAATCAGCCACACACACATAAAAATAAAGTGGCCATTGCATGGACAATTGTCACACTTTTTAACACCCACGGCCACATTTGATATAATTTTTATGTGACCATAGCCCACAACAACACACTCGTTGTGTGACCAAATGGTTGCAATCAGCCACACACATATAAAAATAAAGTGGTCAATGCATGGACAATTGTCACACAAAATACAAGTTTACCTCACTTAAAAGATTATATGTTCACACTTTTTAACACCTACGGCCACATTTGACATAATTTTATGTGACCAAAACCTACAACAACACACTCGTTATGTGACCAAGTGGTTGCAATCAGCCACACAAAAATAAAAATAAAGTGGCCATTGCATGGATAATAGTCACACAAAATACAAGTTTACCTCACTTAAAAGAGCATATGGTCACAATTTTTAACACCTACGGCCAAATTTGGCATAATTTTATGTGACCAAAGCCCACAACAACACACTCGTTGTGTGACCAAATGGTTGCAATCAGCCACACACAAATAAAAATAAAGTGGCCATTGCATGGACAGAAGTCTCACAAAATACAAGTTTACCATACTAAAAAGAGCATATGGTCAAACTTTTTTAACACCTACGACAACATTCGGCATAATTTTATGTGACTAAAGCCCACAAAAACACACTCCTTGTGTGACCAAATGGTTGCAATCAGCCACACACAAATAAAAATAAAGTGGTCATTGCATGGACCATAGTCATGCAAAATACATGTTTACCTCACTTAAAAGAGCATATGGTCACACTTTTTAACACCTACCACCAAATTTGGCATAATGTTATGTGACCAAAGCCCACAACAACACACTCGTTGTGTGACCAAAAGGTTGCAATCAGCCACACACAAGTAAAAATAAAGTGGCTATTGCTTGGACAATAGTCAAACAAAATACAAGTTTACCTCACTTAAAAGAGCATATGGTCACAATTTTTAACACCTACGGCCACATTTGGCATAATTTTATGTGACCAAAGCCCACAACAACACACTCGTTGTGTGACCAAATGGTTGCAATCAGCCACACACACATAAAAATAAAGTGGCAATTGCATGGACAATAGTAACACAAATTACAAGTTTACCTCACTGAAAAGAGCATATGGCCACAATTTATAACACATACGACCACATTTGGCATAATTTTAGGTGACCAAAGCCCACAACAATACACTCGTTGTGTGACCAAATGGTTGCAATCAGCCACACACACATAAAAATAAAGTGGCCATTGCATGGACAATGGTCACACTTTTTAACACCTACGGCCACATTTGAGATAATTTTATGTGACCAAAGCCCACAATAACACACTCGTTGTGTGACCAAATGGTTGCAATCAGCCACACACATACAAAAATAAAGTGGTCATTGCATGGACAATTGTCACACAAAATACAAGTTTACCTCACATAAAAGATCATATGTTCACACTTTTTAACACCTACGGCCACATTTGACATAATTTTATGAGACCAAAACCTACAACAACACACTCGTTGTGTGACCAAATGGTTGCAATCAGCCACACAAAAATAAAAATAAAGTGGTCATTGAATGGACAATAGTCACACAAAATACAAGTTTACCTCAGTTAAAAGAGCATATGGTCACAATTTTTAACACCTACGTCCAAATTTGGCATAATCTAATGTGACGAAAGCCCACAACAACACACTCGTTATGTGACCAAATGGTTGCAATTAGCCACACATAAATAAAAATAAAGTGGCCATTGCATTGACAATAGTCACACAAAATACAAGTTTACCATACTAAAAAGAGCATATGGTCACACTTTTTAACACCTACGACAACATTCGGCATATATGTGACCAAAGCCCACAAAAACACACTCCTTGTGTAACCAAATGGTTGCAATAAGCCACACACATATAAAAATAAAGTGGTCATTGCATGGACCATAGTCACGCAAAATACAAGTTTACCTCACTTAAAAGAGCGTATGGTCACAATTTTTAACACCTACGACCCCAATTGGAATAATTTTATGTGACCAAAGCCCACAACAACACACTTGTTGTGTGACCAAATGGTTGCAATCAGCCACACACAAATAAAAATAAAGTGGTCATTGCATGGACCATAGTCATGCAAAATACAAGTTTACCTCACTTAAAAGAGCATATGGTCATACTTTTTAACACCTACCACCAAATTTGGCATAATTTTATGTGACCAAAGCCCACAACAACACACTCGTTGTGTGACCAAATGGTTGCAATCAGCCATGCACAAAAAAAAGTAAAGTGGCTATTGCTTGGACAATAGTCACACAAAATACAAGTTTACCTCACTTAAAAGAGAATATGGTCACAATTTTTAACACCTACGGCCACATTTGGCATAATTTTATGTGACCAAAGCCCACAACAACACACTCGTTGGGTGACCAAATGGTTGCAATCAGCCACACACACATAAAAATAAGGTGGCACTTGCATGGACAATAGTCACACAAATTACAAGTTTACCTCACTTGAAAGAGCATAAGGTCACAATTTATAACACCTACGACC
Source organism: Centrapalus pauciflorus (assembly GCA_020465985.1). Taxonomy (NCBI): domain Eukaryota; kingdom Viridiplantae; phylum Streptophyta; class Magnoliopsida; order Asterales; family Asteraceae; genus Centrapalus; species Centrapalus pauciflorus. Next base: position 33,832 of record JAANYP010001511.1, read on the forward strand.
ACATTTGGCATAATTTTAGTTGACCAATGCCCACAACAACACACTCGTTGTGTGACCAAATGGTTGCAATCAGCCACACACACATAAAAATAAAGCGGCCATTGCATGGACAATAGTCACACAAATTACAAGTTTACCTCACTTTAAAGAGCATATGGTCACAATTTATAACACCTACGACTACATTTGGCATAATTTTATGTGACCAAAGCCCACAACAACACACTCGTTGTGTGACCAAATGGTTGCAATCAGCCACACACACATAAAAATAATTTGGCAATTGCATGGACAATAGTCACATAAATTACAAGTTTACCTCTCTTTAAAAGAGCATATGGTCACAATTTATAACACCTACGATCACATTTGGCATAATTTTAGGTGACCAAAGCCCACAACAATACACTCATTGTGTGACCAAATGGTTGCAATCAGCCACACACACATAAAAATAAAGTGGCCATTGCATGGACAATTGTCTCACTTTTTAACACCTACGGCCACATTTGGCATAATTTTATGTGACCAAAGCCCACAACAACACACTCGTTGTGTGACCAAATGGTTGCAATCAGCCACACACACATAAAAATAAAGTGGCCATTGCATGGACAATAGTCACACAAATTACAAGTTTACCTCACTTTAAAAGAGCATATGGTCACAATTTATAACACCTACGACCACATTTGGCATAATTTTAGGTGACCAAAGCCCACAACAATACACTCGTTGTGTGACCAAATGGTTGCAATCAGCCACACACACATAAAAATAAAGTGGCCATTGCATGGACAATTCTCTCACTTTTTAACACCTACAGCCACATTTGGCATAATTTTATGTGACCAAAGCCCACAACAACACACTCGTTGTGTGACCTAATGGTTGCAATCAGCCACACACACATAAAAATAAAGTGGCCATTGCATGGACAATAGTCACACAAATTACAAGTTTACCTCACTTTAAAAGAGCATATGGTCACAATTTATAACACCTACGACCACATTTGGCATAATTTTAGGTGACCAAAGCCCACAACAATACACTCGTTGTGTGACCAAATGGTTGCAATCAGCCACACACACATAAAAATAAAGTGGCCATTGCATGGACAATTGTCTCACTTTTTAACACCTACGGCCACATTTGGCATAATTTTATGTGACCAAAGCCCACAACAACACACTCGTTGTGTGACCAAATGGTTGCAATCAGCCACACACACATTAAAATAAACTAGCCATTGCATGGTCAATTGTCACACTTTTTAACACCTACGGCCACATTTGACATAATTTTATGTGACCAAAGCCCACAACAACACACTCGTTGGGTGATCAAATGGTTGGAATCAGCCACACACACATAAAAATAAAGTGGCAATTGCATGGACTATTGTCTCACTTTTTAACACCTACGGCCACATTTGGCATAATTTTATGTGACCAAAGCCCACAACAACACACTCGTTGTGTGACCAAATGGTTGCAATCAGCCACACACACATAAAAATAAACTGGCCATTGCATGGTCAATTGTCACACTTTTTAACACCTATAGCCACATTTGACATAATTTTATGTGACCAAAGCCCACTACAACACACTCGTTGGGTGATCAAATGGTTGCAATCAGCCACACACACATAAAAATAAAGTGGTCATTGCATGGACAATTGTCACTCAAAATACAAGTTTACCTCACTTAAAAGATCATATGTTCACACTTTTTAACACCTACGGCCACATCTGACATAATTTTATGTGACCAAAACCCACAACAACACACTCGTTGTGTGACCAAATGGTTGCAATCAGCCACACAAAAATAAAAATAAAGTGGCCATTACATGGACAATAGTCACACAAAATACAAGTTTAACTCACTTAAAAGAGCATATGGTCACAATTTTTAACACCTACGGCCAAATTTGTCATAATTTTATGTGACCAAAGCCCACAACAACACACTCGTTGTGTGACCAAATGGTTGCAATCATCCACACACAAATAAAAATAAAGTGGCCATTGCATGGACAATTGTCTCACTTTTTAACACCTACGGCCACATTTGGCATAATTTTATGTGACCAAAGCCCACAACAACACACTCGTTGTGTGACCAAATGGTTGCAATCAGCCACACACACATAAAAATAAAGCGGCCATTGCATGGACAATAGTCACACAAATTACAAGTTTACCTCACTTTAAAGAGCATATGGTCACAATTTATAACACCTACGACTACATTTGGCATAATTTTATGTGACCAAAGCCCACAACAACACACTCGTTGTGTGACCAAATGGTTGCAATCAGCCACACACACATAAAAATAATTTGGCAATTGCATGGACAATAGTCACATAAATTACAAGTTTACCTCTCTTTAAAAGAGCATATGGTCACAATTTTGTAACACCTACGACCACATTTGGCATAATTTTAGGTGACCAAAGCCCACAACAATACACTCATTGTGTGACCAAATGGTTGCAATCAGCCACACACACATAAAAATAAAGTGGCCATTGCATGGACAATTGTCTCACTTTTTAACACCTACGGCCACATTTGGCATAATTTTATGTGACCAAAGCCCACAACAACACACTCGTTGTGTGACCAAATGGTTGCAATCAGCCACACACACATAAAAATAAAGTGGCATTTGCATGGACAATAGTCACACAAATTACAAGTTTACCTCACTTAAAAAAGCATATGGTCACAATTTATAACACCCACGACCACATTTGGCATAATTTTAGTTGACCAAAGCCCACAGCAATACACTCGTTGTGTGACCAAATGGTTGCAATCAGCCACACACACATAAAAATAAAGTGGCCATTGCATGGACAATTGTCTCACTTTTTAACACCTACGGCCACATTTGGCATAATTTTATGTGACCAAAGCCCACAACAACACACTCGTTGTGTGACCAAATGGTTGCAATCAGCCACACACACATAAAAATAAACTAGCCATTGCATGGTCAATTGTCACACTTTTTAACACCTACGGCCACATTTGACATAATTTTATGTGACCAAAGCCCACAACAACACACTCGTTGGGTGATCAAATGGTTGCAATCAGCCACACACACATAAAAATAAAGTGGCCATTGCATGGACTATTGTCTCACTTTTTAACAACTACGGCCACATTTGGCATAATTTTATGTGACCAAAGCCCACAACAACACACTCGTTGTGTGACCAAATGGTTGCAATCAGCCACACACACATAAAATTAAACTGGCCATTGCATGGTCAATTGTCACACTTTTTAACACCTATAGCCACATTTGACATAATTTTATGTGACCAAAGCCCACTACAACACACTCGTTGGGTGATCAAATGGTTGCAATCAGCCACACACACATAAAAATAAAGTGGTCATTGCATGGACAATTGTCACTCAAAATACAAGTTTACCTCACTTAAAAGATCATATGTTCACACTTTTTAACACCTACGGCCACATTTGACATAATTTTATGTGACCAAAACCCACAACAACACACTCGTTGTGTGACCAAATGGTTGCAATCAGCCACACAAAAATAAAAATAAAGTGGCCATTACATGGACAATAGTCACACAAAATACAAGTTTAACTCACTTAAAAGAGCATATGGTCACAATTTTTAACACCTACGGCCAAATTTGTCATAATTTTATGTGACCAAAGCCCACAACAACACACTCGTTGTGTGACCAAATGGTTGCAATCATCCACACACAAATAAAAATAAAGTGGCCATTGCATGGACAATAGTCACACAAAATACAAGTTTACCTCAGTTAAAAGAGCAAATGGTCACACTTTTTAACACCTACGACCACATTTGGAATAATTTTTTATGACCAAAGCCCACAACAACACACTCGTTGTGTGACCAAATGGTTGCAATCAGCCACACAGAAATAAAAATAAAGTGGTCATTGCATGGACCATAGTCATGCAAAATACAAGTCTACCTCACTTAAAAGAGCATATAGTCACTCTTTTTAACACCTACGGCCACATTTGGCATAATTTTATGTGACCAAAGCCCACAACAACACACTGGTTGCAATCAGCCACACACACATAAAAATAAAGTGGCACTTGCATGGACAATAGTCACACAAATTACAAGTTTACCTCACTTGAAAGAGCATATGGTCACAGTTTAGAACACCTACGGCCACATTTGCCATAATTTTAGTTGACCAAAGCCCACAACAACACACTCCTTGTGTGACCAAATGGTTGCAATCAGCCACACACACATAAAAATAAAGCGGCCATTGCATGGACAATAGTCACACAAATTACAAGTTTACCTCACTTAAAAGAGCATATGGTCACAATTTATATAACCTACGGCCACATTTGGCATAATTTTATGTGACCAAAGCCCACAACAACACACTCGTTGTGTGACCAAATGGTTGCAATCAGCCACACACACATAAAAATAATGTGGCATTTGCATGGACAATAGTCACACAAATTACAAGTTTACCTCACTTAAAAAAGCATATGGTCACAATTTATAACACCCACGACCACATTTGGCATAATTTTAGTTGACCAAAGCCCACAGCAATACACTCGTTGTGTGACCAAATGGTTGCAATCAGCCACACACACATAAAAATAAAGTGGCCATTGCATGGACAATTGTCTCACTTTTTAACACCTACGGCCACATTTGGCATAATTTTATGTGACCAAAGCCCACAACAACACACTCGTTGTGTGACCAAATGGTTGCAATCAGCCACACACACATAATATTAAAGTGGCCATTGCATGGACAATTGTCACACTTTTTAACACCTCCGACCACATTTGACATAATTTTATCTGACCAAAGCCCACAACAACACACTCGTTGGGTGATCAAATGGTTGCAATCAGCCACACAAAAATAAAAATAAAGTGGTCATTGCATGGACAATTGTCAGACAAAATACAAGTTTACCTCACTTAAAAGATCATATGTTCACACTTTTTAACACCTACGGCCACATTTGACATAATTTTATGTGACCAAAGCCCACAACAACACACTCGTTGTGTGACCAAATGGTTGCAATCAGCCACACACAAATAAAAATAAAGTGGCCGTTGCATGGACCATAGTCACGCAAAATACAAGTTTACCTCACTTAAAAGAACATATGGTCACAATTTCTAACACCTACGACCACATTTGGAATAATTTTATATGACCAAAGCCCACAACAACACACTCGTTGTGTGACCAAATGGTTGCAATCAGCCACACACAAATAAAAATAAAGTGGTCATTGCATGGACCATAGTCATACAAAATACAAGTTTATCTCACTTAAAATAGCATATGGTCACACTTTTTAACACCTACGACCAAATTTGGCATAATTTTATGTGACCAAAGCCCACAACAACACACTCGTTGTGTAACCAAATGGTTGTAATCAGCCACACACAAATAAAAATAAAGTGGCTATTGCTTGGACAATAGTCACACAAAATAGAAGTTTACCTCACTTAAAAGTGCATATGGTAACAATTTTTAACACCTACGGCCACATTTGGCATAATTTTATGTGTCCAAAGCCCATAACAACACACTTGTTGTGTGACCAAATGGGTGCAATCAGCCACACACACATAAAAATAAAGTGGCCATTGCATGGACAATTGTCACACTTTTTAACACCTACGGCCACATTTGACATAATTTTATGTGACCAAAGCCCACAACAACACACTCGTTGGGTGATCAAATGATTGCAATCAGCCACACACACATAAAAATAAAGTGGTCATTGCATGGACAATTGTCACACAAAATACAAGTTTAGCTCACTTAAAGGAGCATATGGTCACACTTTTTAACACCTACGACCACATTTGGAATAATTTTATTTGACCAAAGCCCACAACAACACACTCGTTGTGTTACCAAATGGTTGCAATCAGCCACACAGAAATAAAAATAAAGTGGTCATTGCATGGACCATAGTCATGCAAAATACAAGTTTACCTCACTTAAAAGAGCATATGGTCACACTTTGTAACACCTACGACCAAGTTTGGCATAAATTTATGTGACCAAAGCCCACAACAACACACTCGTTGGGTGACCAAATGGTTGCAATCAACCACACACAAATAAAAATAAAGTGGCTATTGCTTGGACAATAGTCACACAAAATACAAGTTTACCTCACTTAAAAGAGCATATGGTCACAATTTTTAACACCTACGGCCACATTTGGCATAATTTTATGTGACCAAAGCCCACAACAACACACTCGTCGTGTGACCAAATGGTTGCAATCAGCCACGCACAAATAAAAATAAAGTGGCCATTGCATGGACAATAGTCACACAAAATACAAGTTTACCATACTAAAAAGAGCATATGGTCACACTTTTTAACACCTACGACAACATTTGGCATAACTTTATGTGACCAAAGCCCACAAAAACACACTCCTTGTGTGACCAAATGGTTGCAATCAGCCACACACAAATAAAAATAAAGTGGTCATTGCATGGATCATAGTCACGCAAAATACAAGTTTGCCTCACTTAAAAGAGCATATGGTCATAATTTCTAACACCAACAACCACATTTGGAATAATTTTATATGACCAAAGCCCACAACAACACACTCGTTGTGTGACCAAATGGTTGCAATCAGCCACACACAAATAAAAATAAAGTGGTCATTGCATGGACCATAGTCATGCAAAATACAAGTTTACCTCACTTAATAGAGCACATGGTCATAATTTTTAACACTTACGGCCAAATTTGGCATAATTTTATGTGACCAAAGCCCACAACAACACACTCGTTGTGTGACCAAATGGTTGCAATCAGCCACATACAAATAAAAATAAAGTGGCTATTGCTTGGACAATAGTCACACAAAATAGAAGTTTACCTCACTTAAAAGTGCATATGGTAACAATTTTTAACACATACGGCCACATTTGACATAATTTTATGTGTCCAAAGCCCATAACAACACACTTGTTGTGTGACCAAATGGGTGCAATCAGCCACACACACATAAAAATAAAGTGGCAATTGCATGGACAATAGTCACACAAATTACAAGTTTACCTCACTTAAAAGAGCATATGGTCACAATTTATAACACATACGACGACATTTGGCATAATTTTAGGTGACCAAAGCCCACAACAATACACTCGTTGTGTGACCAAATGGTTGCAATCAGCCACACACACATAAAAATTAAGTGGCCATTGCATGGACAATTGTCACACTTTTTAACACCCACGACCACATTTGATATATTTTTTATGTGACCATAGCCCACAACAACACACTCGTTGTGTGACCAAATGGTTGCAATCAGCCACACACATATAAAAATAAAGTGGTCAATGCATGGACAATTGTCACACAAAATACAAGTTTACCTCACTTAAAAGATTATATGTTCACACTTTTTAACACCTACGGCCACATTTGACATAATTTTATGTGACCAAAACCTACAACAACGCACTCGTTGTGTGACCAAACGGATGCAATCAGCCACACAAAAATAAAAATAAAGTGGCCATTGCATGGATAATAGTCACACAAAATACAAGTTTACCTCACTTAAAAGAGCATATGGTCACAATTTTAAACACCTACGGCCAAATTTGGCATAATTTTATGTGACCAAAGCCCACAACAACACACTCGTTGTGTGACCAAATTGTTGCAATCAGCCACACACAAATAAAAATAAAGTGGCCATTGCATGGACAAAAGTCTCACAAAATACAAGTTTACCATACTAAAAAGAGCACATGGTCAAACTTTTTAACACCTACAGACAACATTCGGCATAATTTTATGTGACCAAAGCCCACAAAAACACTCCTTGTGTGACCAAATGGTTGCAATCAGCCACACACAAATAAAATAAAGTGGTCATTGCATGGACCATAGTCATGCAAAATACAAGTTTACCTCATTTAAAAGAGCATATGGTCACAATTTTTAACACCTACGACCACATTTGCAATAATTTTATGTGACCAAAGCCCACAACAACACACTCGTTATGTGACCAAATGGTTGCAATCAGCCACACACAAATAAAAATAAAGTGGTCATTGCATGGACCATAGTCATGCAAAATACATGTTTACCTCACTTAAAAGAGCATATGGTCACACTTTTTAACACCTACCACCAAACTTGGCATAATGTTATGTGACCAAAGCCCACAACAACACACTCGTTGTGTGACCAAAAGGTTGCAATCAGCCACCCACAAATAAAAATAAAGTGGCTATTGCTTGGACAATAGTCACACAAAATACAAGTTTACCTCACTTAATAGAGCACATGGTCAAAATTTTTAACACCTACGGCCACATTTGGCATAATTTTATGTGACCAAAGCCCACAACAACACACTCGTTGTGTGACCAAATGGTTGCAATCAGCCACACACACATAAAAATAAAGTGGCAATTGCATGGACAATAGTAACACAAATTACAAGTTTACCTCACTTAAAAGAGCATATGGTCACAATTTATAACACATACGACCACATTTGGCATAATTTTAGGTGACCAAAGCCCGCAACAACACACTCGTTGTGTGACCAAATGGTTGCAATCAGCCACACAAAAATAAAAATAAAGTGGTCATTGCATGGACAATAGTCACACAAAATACAAGTTTACCATACTAAAAAGAGCATATGGTCACACTTTTTAACACCTACGACAACATTCGGCATAATTTTATGTGACCAAAGCCCACAAAAACACACTCCTTGTGTAACCAAATGGTTGCAATAAGCCACACACATATAAAAATAAAGTGGTCATTGCATGGACCATAGTCACGCAAAATACAAGTTTACCTCACTTAAAAGAACATATGGTCACAATTTATAACACCTACGGCCACATTTGGCATAATTTTAGGTGACCAAAGCCCACAACAAGACACTCGTTGTGTGACCAAATGGTTGCAATCAGCCACACACACATAAAAATAAAGTGGCCATTGCATGGACAATTGTCACACTTTTTTCCACCTACGACCACATTTGACATAATTTTATGTGACCAAAGCCCGCAACAACACACTCGTTGGGTGATCAAATGGTTGCAATCAGCCACACACACATAAAAATAAAGTGGTCATTGCATGGACAATTGTCACACAAAATACAAGTTTACCTCACTTAAAAGATCATATGTTCACACTTTTTAACACCTACGGCCACGTTTGACATAATTTTATGTGACCAAAACCCACAACAACACACTCGTTGCGTGACCAAATGGTTGCAATCAGCCATACAAAAATAAAAATAAAGTGGCCATTGCATGGACAATAGTCACACAAAATACAAGTTTACCTCACTTAAAAGAACATATGGTCACAATTTTTAACACCTACGGCCAAATTTGGCATAATTTTATGTGACCAAAGCCCACAACAACACACTCGTTATGTGACCAAATGGTTGCAATCAACCACACTCAAATAAAAATAAGTTGGCCATTGCATGGACAATTGTCACACAAAATACAAGTTTAGTATACTAAAAAGAGCACATGGTCAAACTTTTTAACACCTACGACAACATTCGGCATAATTTTATGTGACCAAAGCCCACAAAAACACACTCCTTGTGTGACCAAATGGTTGCAATCAGCCACACACAAATAAAATAAAGTGGTCATTGCATGGACCATAGTCATGCAAAATACAAGTTTACCTCATTTAAAAGAGCATATGGTCACAATTTTTAACACCTACGACCACATTTGCAATAATTTTATGTGACCAAAGCCCACAACAACACACTCGTTGTGTGACCAAATGGTTGCAATCAGCCACACACACATAAAAATAAAGTGGCCATTGCATGGACAATTGTCACACTTTTTTCCACCTACGACCACATTTGACATAATTTTATGTGACCAAAGCCCGCAACAACACACTCGTTGGGTGATCAAATGGTTGCAATCAGCCACACACACATAAAAATAAAGTGGTCATTGCATGGACAATTGTCACACAAAATACAAGTTTACCTCACTTAAAAGATCATATGTTCACACTTTTTAACACCTACGGCCACGTTTGACATAATTTTATGTGACCAAAACCCACAACAACACACTCGTTGTGTGACCAAATGGTTGCAATCAGCCATACAAAAATAAAAATAAAGTGGCCATTGCATGGACAATAGTCACACAAAATACAAGTTTACCTCACTTAAAAGAACATATGGTCACAATTTTTAACACCTACGGCCAAATTTGGCATAATTTTATGTGACCAAAGCCCACAACAACACACTCGTTATGTGACCAAATGGTTGCAATCAGCCACACTCAAATAAAAATAAGTTGGCCATTGCATGGACAATTGTCACACAAAATACAAGTTTAGTATACTAAAAAGAGCACATGGTCAAACTTTTTAACACCTACGACAACATTCGGCATAATTTTATGTGACCAAAGCCCACACAAACACACTCCTTGTGTGACCAAATGGTTGCAATCAGCCACACACAAATAAAATAAAGTGGTCATTGCATGGACCATAGTCATGCAAAATACAAGTTTACCTCATTTAAAAGAGCATATGGTCACAATTTTTAACACCTACGACCACATTTGCAATAATTTTATGTGACCAAAGCCCACAACAACACACTCGTTATGTGACCAAATGGTTGCAATCAACCACACACAAATAAAAATAAAGTGGTCATTGCATGGACCATAGTCATGCAAAATACATGTTTACCTCACTTAAAAGAGCATATGGTCACACTTTTTAACACCTACCACCAAACTTGGCATAATGTTATGTGACCAAAGCCCACAACAACACACTCGTTGTGTGACCAAAAGGTTGCAATCAGCCACCCACAAATAAAAATAAAGTGGCTATTGCTTGGACAATAGTCACACAAAATACAAGTTTACCTCACTTAAAAGAGCATATGGTCACAATTTTTAACACCTACGACCACATTTGGCATAATTTTATGTGACCAAAGCCCACAACAACACACTCGTTGTGTGACCAAATGGTTGCAATCAGCCACACACACATAAAAATAAAGTGGCAATTGCATGGACAATAGTAACACAAATTACAAGTTTACCTCACTTAAAGAGCATATGGTCACAATTTATACCATCGACCAATTTGGCATAATTTTAGGTGACCAAAGCCCACAACAACACATCGTTGTGTGGACCAATGGTGCAATCAGCCACACAAAAATAAAAAATAACAGTGGTCATGATGGACAATAGTCACACAAAATACAAGTTTACCATACTAAAAAGAGCATATGGTCACACTTTTTAACACCTACGACAACATTCGGCATAATTTTATGTGACCAAAGCCCACAAAAACACACTCCTTATGTAACCAAATGGTTGCAATAAGCCACACACATATAAAAATAAAGTGGTCATTGCATGGACCATAGTCACGGAAAATACAAGTTTACCTCACTTAAAAGAACATATGGTCACAATTTATAACACCTACGGCCACATTTGGCATAATTTTAGGTGACCAAAGCCCACAACAAGACACTCGTTGTGTGACCAAATGGTTGCAATCAGCCACACACACATAAAAATAAAGTGGCCATTGCATAATTGTCACACTTTTTTGCACCTACGACCACATTTGACATAATTTTATGTGACCAAAGCCCGCAACAACACACTCGTTGGGTGATCAAATGGTTGCAATAAGCCACACACACATAAAAATAAAGTGGTCATTGCATGGACAATTGTCACACAAAATACAAGTTTACCTCACTTAAAAGATCATATGTTCACACTTTTTAACACCTACGGCCACGTTTGACATAATTTTATGTGACCAAAACCCACAACAACACACTCGTTGTGTGACCAAATGGTTGCAATCAGCCATAGAAAAATAAAAATAAAGTGGCCATTGCATGGACAATAGTCACACAAAATACAAGTTTACCTCACTTAAAAGAACATATGGTCACAATTTTTAACACCTACGGCCAAATTTGGCATAATTTTATGTGACCAAAGCCCACAACAACACACTCGTTATGTGACCAAATGGTTGCAATCAGCCACACTCAAATAAAAATAATTTGGCCATTGCATGGACAATTGTCACACAAAATACAAGTTTAGTATACTAAAAAGAGCACATGGTCAAACTTTTTAACACCTACGACAACATTCGGCATAATTTTATGTGACCAAAGCCCACAAAAACACACTCCTTGTGTGACCAAATGGTTGCAATCAGCCACACACAAATAAAATAAAGTGGTCATTGCATGGACCATAGTCATGCAAAATACAAGTTTACCTCATTTAAAAGAGCATATGGTCACAATTTTTAACACCTACGACCACATTTGCAATAACTTTATGTGACCAAAGCCCACAACAACACACTCGTTATGTGACCAAATGGTTGCAATCAGCCACACACAAATAAAAATAAAGTGGTCATTGCATGGACCATAGTCATGCAAAATACATGTTTACCTCACTTAAAAGAGCATATGGTCACACTTTTTAACACCTACCACCAAACTTGGCATAATGTTATGTGACCAAAGCCCACAACAACACACTCGTTGTGTGACCAAAAGGTTGCAATCAGCCACCCACAAATAAAAATAAAGTGGCTATTGCTTGGACAATAGTCACACAAAATACAAGTTTACCTCACTTAAAAGAGCATATGGTCACAATTTTTAACACCTACGACCACATTTGGCATAATTTTATGTGACCAAAGCCCACAACAACACACTCGTTGTGTGACCAAATGGTTGCAATCAGCCACACACACATAAAAATAAAGTGGCAATTGCATGGACAATAGTAACACAAATTACAAGTTTACCTCACTTAAAAGAGCATATGGTCACAATTTATAACACATACGACCACATTTGGCATAATTTTAGGTGACCAAAGCCCACAACAACACACTCGTTGTGTGACCAAATGGTTGCAATCAGCCACACAAAAATAAAAAGAAAGTGGTCATTGCATGGACAATAGTCACACAAAATACAAGTTTACCATACTAAAAAGAGCATATGGTCACACTTTTTAACACCTACGACAACATTCGGCATAATTTTATGTGACCAAAGCCCACAAAAACACACTCCTTATGTAACCAAATGGTTGCAATAAGCCACACACATATAAAAATAAAGTGGTCATTGCATGGACCATAGTCACGGAAAATACAAGTTTACCTCACTTAAAAGAACATATGGTCACAATTTATAACACCTACGGCCACATTTGGCATAATTTTAGGTGACCAAAGCCCACAACAAGACACTCGTTGTGTGACCAAATGGTTGCAATCAGCCACACACACATAAAAATAAAGTGGCCATTGCATAATTGTCACACTTTTTTGCACCTACGACCACATTTGACATAATTTTATGTGACCAAAGCCCGCAACAACACACTCGTTGGGTGATCAAATGGTTGCAATAAGCCACACACACATAAAAATAAAGTGGTCATTGCATGGACAATTGTCACACAAAATACAAGTTTACCTCACTTAAAAGATCATATGTTCACACTTTTTAACACCTACGGCCACGTTTGACATAATTTTATGTGACCAAAACCCACAACAACACACTCGTTGTGTGACCAAATGGTTGCAATCAGCCATACAAAAATAAAAATAAAGTGGCCATTGCATGGACAATAGTCACACAAAATACAAGTTTACCTCACTTAAAAGAACATATGGTCACAATTTTTAACACCTACGGCCAAATTTGGCATAATTTTATGTGACCAAAGCCCACAACAACACACTCGTTATGTGACCAAATGGTTGCAATCAGCCACACTCAAATAAAAATAAGTTGGCCATTGCATGGACAATTGTCACACAAAATACAAGTTTAGTATACTAAATAGAGCATATGGTCAAACTTTTTAACACCTACGACCAAATTTGGCATAATTTTATGTGACCAAAGCCCACAACAACACACTCGTTGTGTGACCAAATGGTTGCAATCAGCCACACACAAATAAAAATAAAGTGGTCATTGCATGGACCATAGTAATGCAAAATACAAGTTTACCTCACTTAAAAGAGCATATGGTCACACTTTTTAACACCTACGACCAAATTTGGCATAATATTATGTGACCAAAGCCCACAACAACACAATCATTGTGTGAACAAATGGTTGCATTCAGCCACACACAAATAAAAATAATGTGGCTATTGCTTGGACAATAGTCACACAAAATACAAGTTTACCTCACTTAAAAGAGCATATGGTCACAATTTTTAACACCTACGGCCACATTTGGCATAATTTTATGTGACCAAAGCCCACAACAACACACTCGTTGTGTGACCAAATGGTTGCAATCAGCCATACAAAAATAAAAATAAAGTGGCCATTGCATGGACAATAGTCACACAAAATACAAGTTTACCTCACTTAAAAGAACATATGGTCACAATTTTTAACACCTACGGCCAAATTTGGCATAATTTTATGTGACCAAAGCCCACAACAACACACTCGTTATGTGACCAAATGGTTGCAATCAGCCACACTCAAATAAAACTAAGTTGGCCATTGCATGGACAATTGTCACACAAAATACAAGTTTACTATACTAAAAAGAGCATATGGTCAAACTTTTTAACACCTACGACCAAATTTGGCATAAATTTATGTGACTAAAGCCCACAACAACACACTCGTTGTGTGACCAAATGGTTGCAATCAGCCACAAACAAATAAAAATAAAGTGTTCATTGCATGGACCATAGTAATGCAAAATACAAGTTTACCTCACTTAAAAGAGCATATGGTCACACTTTTTAACACCTACGACCAAATTTGGCATAATATTATGTGACCAAAGCCCACAACAACACAATCGTTGTGTGACCAAATGGTTGCATTCAGCCACACACAAATAAAAATAATGTGGCTATTGCTTGGACAATAGTCTCACAAAATACAAGTTTACCTCACTTAAAAGAGCATATGGTCACACTTTTTAACACCTACCACCAAACTTGGCATAATGTTATGTGACCAAAGCCCACAACAACACACTCGTTGTGTGACCAAAAGGTTGCAATCAGCCACCCACAAATAAAAATAAAGTGGCTATTGCTTGGACAATAGTCACACAAAATACAAGTTTACCTCACTTAAAAGAGCATATGGTCACAATTTTTAACACCTACGGCCACATTTGGCATAATTTTATGTGACCAAAGCCCACAACAACACACTCGTTGTGTGACCAAATGGTTGCAATCAGCCACACACACATAAAAATAAAGTGGCAATTGCATGGACAATAGTAACACAAATTACAAGTTTACCTCACTTAAAAGAGCATATGGTCACAATTTATAACACATACGACCACATTTGGCATAATTTTAGGTGACCAAAGCCCACAACAACACACTCGTTGTGTGACCAAATGGTTGCAATCAGCCACACAAAAATAAAAATAAAGTGGTCATTGCATGGACAATAGTCACACAAAATACAAGTTTACCATACTAAAAAGAGCATATGGTCACACTTTTTAACACCTACGACAACATTCGGCATAATTTTATGTGACCAAAGCCCACAAAAACACACTCCTTATGTAACCAAATGGTTGCAATAAGCCACACACATATAAAAATAAAGTGGTCATTGCATGGACCATAGTCACGGAAAATACAAGTTTACCTCACTTAAAAGAACATATGGTCACAATTTATAACACCTACGGCCACATTTGGCATAATTTTAGGTGACCAAAGCCCACAACAAGACACTCGTTGTGTGACCAAATGGTTGCAATCAGCCACACACACATAAAAATAAAGTGGCCATTGCATAATTGTCACACTTTTTTGCACCTACGACCACATTTGACATAATTTTATGTGACCAAAGCCCGCAACAACACACTCGTTGGGTGATCAAATGGTTGCAATAAGCCACACACACATAAAAATAAAGTGGTCATTGCATGGACAATTGTCACACAAAATACAAGTTTACCTCACTTAAAAGATCATATGTTCACACTTTTTAACACCTACGGCCACGTTTGACATAATTTTATGTGACCAAAACCCACAACAACACACTCGTTGTGTGACCAAATGGTTGCAATCAGCCATACAAAAATAAAAATAAAGTGGCCATTGCATGGACAATAGTCACACAAAATACAAGTTTACCTCACTTAAAAGAACATATGGTCACAATTTTTAACACCTACGGCCAAATTTGGCATAATTTTATGTGACCAAAGCCCACAACAACACACTCGTTATGTGACCAAATGGTTGCAATCAGCCACACTCAAATAAAAATAAGTTGGCCATTGCATGGACAATTGTCACACAAAATACAAGTTTAGTATACTAAATAGAGCATATGGTCAAACTTTTTAACACCTACGACCAAATTTGGCATAATTTTATGTGACCAAAGCCCACAACAACACACTCGTTGTGTGACCAAATGGTTGCAATCAGCCACACACAAATAAAAATAAAGTGGTCATTGCATGGACCATAGTAATGCAAAATACAAGTTTACCTCACTTAAAAGAGCATATGGTCACACTTTTTAACACCTACGACCAAATTTGGCATAATATTATGTGACCAAAGCCCACAACAACACAATCCTTGTGTGACCAAATGGTTGCATTCAGCCACACACAAATAAAAATAATGTGGCTATTGCTTGGACAATAGTCACACAAAATAAAAGTTTACCTCACTTAAAAGAGCATATGGTCACAATTTTTAACACCTACGGCCACATTTGGCATAATTTTATGTGACCAAAGCCCACAACAACACACTCGTTGTGTGACCAAATGGTTGCAATCAGCCATACAAAAATAAAAATAAAGTGGCCATTGCATGGACAATAGTCACACAAAATACAAGTTTACCTCACTTAAAAGAACATATGGTCACAATTTTTAACACCTACGGCCAAATTTGGCATAATTTTATGTGACCAAAGCCCACAACAACACACTCGTTATGTGACCAAATGGTTGCAATCAGCCACACTCAAATAAAACTAAGTTGGCCATTGCATGGACAATTGTCACACAAAATACAAGTTTACTATACTAAAAAGAGCATATGGTCAAACTTTTTAACACCTACGACCAAATTTGGCATAAATTTATGTGACTAAAGCCCACAACAACACACTCGTTGTGTGACCAAATGGTTGCAATCAGCCACACACAAATAAAAATAAAGTGTTCATTGCATGGACCATAGTAATGCAAAATACAAGTTTACCTCACTTAAAAGAGCATATGGTCACACTTTTTAACACCTACGACCAAATTTGGCATAATATTATGTGACCAAAGCCCACAACAACACAATCGTTGTGTGACCAAATGGTTGCATTCAGCCACACACAAATAAAAATAATGTGGCTATTGCTTGGACAATAGTCTCACAAAATACAAGTTTACCTCACTTAAAAGAGCATATGGTCACAATTTTTAACACCTACGGCCACATTTGGCATAATTTTATGTTACCAAAGCCCACAACAACACACTCGTTGTGTGACCAAATGGTTGCAATCAGCCACACAAAAATAAAAATAAAGTGGCCATTACATGGACAATAGTCACACAAAATACAAGTTTACCTTACTTAAAAGAGCATATGGTCACAATTTTTAACACCTACAGCCAAATTTGGCATAATTTTATGTGACCAAAGCCCACAACAACACACTCGTTGTGTGACCAAATGGTTGCAATGAGCCACACACAAATAAAAATAAAGTGGCCATTGCATGGACAATAGTCACACAAAATACAAGTTTACCATACTAAAAAGAGCATATGGTCACACTTTTTAACACCTACGACCAAATTTGGCATAATTTTATGTGACCAAAGCCCACAACAACACACTCGTTGTGTGACCAAATGGTTGCAATCAGCCACACACACATAAAAATAAAGTGGCAATTGCATGGACAATAGTCACACAAATTACAAGTTTACCTCACTTAAAAGAGGATATGGTCACAATTTATAACACATACGACGACATTTGGCATAATTTTAGGTGACCAAAGCCTACAACAATACACTCGTTGTGTGACCAAATGGTTGCAATCAGCCACACACACATAAAAATAAAGTGGCCATTGCATGGACAATTGTCACACTTTTTAACACCCACGGCCACATTTGATATAATTTTTATGTGACCATAGCCCACAACAACACACTCGTTGTGTGACCAAATGGTTGCAATCAGCCACACACATATAATAATAAAGTGGTCAATGCATGGACAATTGTCACACAAAATACAAGTTTACCTCACTTAGAAGATTATATGTTCACACTTTTTAACACCTACGGCCACATTTGACATAATTTTATGTGACCAAAACCTACAACAACACACTCGTTGTGTGACCAAGTGGTTGCAATTAGCCACACAAAAATAAAAATAAAGTGGCCATTGCATGGATAATAGTCACAAAAAATACAAGTTTACCTCACTTAAAAGTGCATATGGTAACAATTTTTAACACCTACGGCCACATTTGGCATAATTTTATGTGTCCAAAGCCCATAACAACACACCTGTTGTGTGACCAAATGGGTGCAATCAACCACACACACATAAAAATAAAGTGGCCATTGCATGGACAATTGCAACACTTTTTAACACCTACGGCCATATTTGACATAATTTTATGTGACCAAAGCCCACAACAACACACTCGTTGGGTGATCAAATGGTTGCAATCAGGCACACACACATAAAAATAAAGTGGTCATTGCATGGACAATTGTCATACAAAATACAAGTTTACCTCACTTAAAATATCATATGTTCACACTTTTTAACACCTACGGCCACATTTGACATAATTTTGTGTGACCAAAACCCACAACAACACACTCGTTGTGTGACCAAATGGTTGCAATCAGCCACACACAAATAAAAATAAAGTGGCCATTGCATGGACAATAGTCACACAAAATACAAGTTTAGCTCACTTAAAAGAGCATATGGTCACACTTTTTAACACCTACGACCACATTTGGAATAATTTTATTTGACCAAAGCCCACAACAACACACTCGTTGTGTTACTAAGTGGTTGCAATCGGCCACACAGAAATAAAAATAAAGTGGTCATTGCATGGACCATAGTCATGCAAAATACAAGTTTACCTCACTTAAAAGAGCATATGGTCACACTTTGTAACACCTACGACCAAGTTTGGCATAAATTTATGTGACCAAAGCCCACAACAACACACTCGTTGGGTGACCAAATGGTTGCAATCAACCACACACAAATAAAAATAAAGTGGCTATTGCTTGGACAATAGTCACACAAAATACAAGTTTACCTCACTTAAAAGAGCATATGGTCACAATTTTTAACACCTACGGCCACATTTGGCATAATTTTATGTGACCAAAGCCCACAACAACACACTCGTCGTGTGACCAAATGGTTGCAATCAGCCACGCACAAATAAAAATAAAGTGGCCATTGCATGGACAATAGTCACACAAAATACAAGTTTACCATACTAAAAAGAGCATATGGTCACACTTTTTAACACCTACGACAACATTTGGCATAACTTTATGTGACCAAAGCCCACAAAAACACACTCCTTGTGTGACCAAATGGTTGCAATCAGCCACACACAAATAAAAATAAAGTGGTCATTGCATGGATCATAGTCACGCAAAATACAAGTTTGCCTCACTTAAAAGAGCATATGGTCATAATTTCTAACACCAACAACCACATTTGGAATAATTTTATATGACCAAAGCCCACAACAACACACTCGTTGTGTGACCAAATGGTTGCAATCAGCCACACACAAATAAAAATAAAGTGGTCATTGCATGGACCATAGTCATGCAAAATACAAGTTTACCTCACTTAATAGAGCACATGGTCATAATTTTTAACACTTACGGCCAAATTTGGCATAATTTTATGTGACCAAAGCCCACAACAACACACTCGTTGTGTGACCAAATGGTTGCAATCAGCCACACACAAATAAAAATAAAGTGGCTATTGCTTGGACAATAGTCACACAAAATAGAAGTTTACCTCACTTAAAAGTGCATATGGTAACAATTTTTAACACCTACGGCCACATTTGGCATAATTTTATGTGTCCAAAGCCCATAACAACACACCTGTTGTGTGACCAAATGGGTGCAATCAGCCACACACACATAAAAATAAAGTGGCCATTGCATGGACAATTGCAACACTTTTTAACACCTACGGCCACATTTGACATAATTTTATGTGACCAAAGCCCACAACAACACACTCGTTGGGTGATCAAATGGTTGCAATCAGGCACACACAAATAAAAATAAAGTGGCCATTGCATGGACAATAGTCACACAAAATACATGTTTAGCTCACTTAAAAGAGCATATGGTCACACTTTTTAACACCTACGACCACATTTGGAATAATTTTATTTGACCAAAGCCCACAACAACACACTCGTTGTGTTACTAAATGGTTGCAATCGGCCACACAGAAATAAAAATAAAGTGGTCATTGCATGGACCATAGTCATGCAAAATACAAGTTTACCTCACTTAAAAGAGCATATGGTCACACTTTTAACACCTACGACCAAGTTTGGCATAAATTTATGTGACCAAAGCCCACAACAACACACTCGTTGGGTGACCAAATGGTTGCAATCAAGCACACACAAATAAAAATAAAGTGGCTATTGCTTGGACAATAGTCACACAAAATACATGTTTACCTCACTTAAAAGAGCATATGGTCACAATTTTTAACACCTACGGCCACATTTGGCATAATTTTATGTGACCAAAGCCCACAACAACACACTCGTTGTGTGACCAAATGGTTGCAATCAGCCAAACACACATAAAAATAAAGTGGTCATTGCATGGACCATAGTCATTCAAAATACAAGTTTACCTCACTTAAAATAGCATATGGTCACACTTTTTAACACCTACGGCCACATTTGGCATAATTTTATGTGACCAAAGCCCACAAAAACACACTCCTTGTGTGACCAAATGGTTGCAATCAGCCACACACAAATAAAAATAAAGTGGTCATTGCATGGATCATAGTCACGCAAAATACAAGTTTACCTCACTTAAAAGAGCATATGGTCACAATTTCTAACACCTACGACCACATTTGGAATAATTTTATATGACCAAAGCCCACAACAACACACTCGTTGTGTGACCAAATGGTTGCAATCAGCCACACACAAATAAAAATAAAGTGGTCAATGCATGGACCATAGTCATGCAAAATACAAGTTTACCTCACTTAAAATAGCATATGGTCACACTTTTTAACACCTACGACCAAGTTTGGCATAAATTTATGTGACCAAAGCCCACAACAACACACTCGTTGTGTGACCAAATGGTTGCAATCAGCCACACACAAATAAAAATAAAGTGGCTATTGCTTGGACAATAGTCACACAAAATACAAGTTTACCTCACTTAAAAGAGCATATGATCACAATTTTTAACACCTACGGCCAAATTTGGCATAATTTTATGTGACCAAAGCCCACAACAACACACTCGTTGTGTGACCAAATGGTTGCAATCAGCCACACACAAATAAATATAATGTGGCTAATGCTTGGACAATAGTCACACAAAATACAAGTTTACCTCACTTAAAAGAGCATATGGTCACATTTTTTAACACCTATGGCCACATTTGCATAATTTTATGTGACCAAAGCCCACAACAACACATTCGTTATGTGACCAAATGGTTGCAATCAGCCACACACAAATAAAAATAAAGTGGTCATTGCATGGACCATAGTCATGCAAAATACAAGTTTCCCTCACTTAAAAGAGCATATGGTCACACTTTTTAACACCTACGACCAAATTTAGCATAATTTTATGTGACCAAAGCCCACAACAACACACTCGTTGTGTGACCAAATGGTTGCAATCAGCCACACAAAAATAAAAATAAAGTGGCCATTGCATGGACAATAGTCACCCAAAATACAAGTTTACCTCCCTTAAAAGATCATATGTTCAAACTTTTTAACACCTACGGCCACATTTGATATAATTTTATGTGACCAAAACCTACAACAACACACTCGGTGTGTGACCAAATGGTTGCAATCAGCCACACACAAATAAAAATAAAGTGGCTATTGCTTGGACAATTGTCACACAAAATACAAGTTTACCTCACTTAAAAGAGCATATGGTCACAGTTTTTAACACCTACGGCCAAATTTGGCATAATTTTATGTGACCAAAGCCCACAACAACACACTCATTGTGTGACCAAATGGTTGCAATCAGCCACACACAAATAAATATAATGTGGCTAATGCTTGGACAATAGTCGCACAAAATACAAGTTTACCTCACATAAAAGAGCATATGGTCACCATTTTTAACACCTACGGCCACATTTGGCATAATTTTATGTTACCAAAGCGCACAACAACACACTCGTTGTGTGACCAAATGGTTTCAATCAGCCACACACAAATAAAAATAAAGTGGTCATTGCATGGACCATAGTAATGCAAAATACAAGTTTACCTCACTTAAAAGAGCATATGGTCACACTTTTTAACACCTACGACCAAATTTTTTATATTTTTATGTGACCAAAGCCCACAACAACACACTCGTTGTGTGACCAAATGGTTGCAATCAGTCACACAAAAATAAAAATAAAGTGGCCATTGGATGGACAATAGTCACACAAAATACAAGTTTACCTCCCTTAAAAGATCATATGTTCAAACTTTTTAACACCTACGGCCACATTTGATATAATCTTATGTGACCAAAACCTACAACAACACACTCGTTGTGTGACCAAATGGTTGCAATCAGCCACACAAAAATAAAAATAAAGTGGTCATTGCATGGACCATAGTCATGCAAAATACAAGTTTACCTCACTTAAAAGAGCATATGGTCACACTTTTTAACACCTACGACCAAATTTGGCATAATTTTATGTGACCAAAGCCCACAACAACACACTCGTTGTGTGACCAAATGGTTGCAATCAGCCACACAAAAATAAAAATAAAGTGGCCATTGCATGGACAATAGTCACCCAAAATACAAGTTTACCTCCCTTAAAAGATCATATGTTCAAACTTTTTAACACCTACGGCCACATTTGATATAATTTTATGTGACCAAAACCTACAACAACACACTCGGTGTGTGACCAAATGGTTGCAATCAGCCACACACAAATAAAAATAAAGTGGCTATTGCTTGGACAATAGTCACACAAAATACAAGTTTACCTCACTTAAAAGAGCATATGATCCAAATTTTTAACACCTACGACCAAATTTGGAATAATTTTATGTGACCAAAGCCCACAACAACACACTCGTTGTGTGACCAAATGGTTGCAATCAGCCACACACAAATAAATATAATGTGGCTAATGCTTGGACAATAGTCACACAAAATACAAGTTTACCTCACTTAAAAGAGCATATGGTCACAATTTTTAACACCTACGGCCACATTTGGCATAATTTTATGTGACCAAAGCGCACAACAACACACTCGTTGTGTGACCAAATGGTTGCAATCAGCCACACACAAATAAAAATAAAGTGGTCATTGCATGGACCATAGTCATGCAAAATACAAGTTTACCTCACTTAAAAGAGCATATGGTCACACTTTTTAACACCTACGGCCAAGTCTGGCATAATTTTATGTGACCAAAGCGCACAACAACACACTCATTGTGTGACCAAATGGTTGCAATCAGCCACACACAAATAAATATAATGTGGCTATTGCTTGGACAATAGTCACCCAAAATACAACTTTACCTCACTTAAAAGAGCATATGGTCACAATTTTTAACACCTATGGCCACATTTGGCATAATTTTATGTGACCAAAGCCCACAACAACACACTCGTTGTGTGACCAAATGGTTGCAATCAGCCACACACAAATAAATATAATGTGGCTATTGCTTGGACAATAGTCACCCAAAAAACAAGTTTACCTCACTTAAAAGAGCATATGGTCATAATTTTTAACACCTATGGCCACATTTGGCATAATTTTATGTGACCAAAGCCCACAACAACACACTCGTTGTGCGACCAAATGGTTGCAATCAGCCATACACAAATAAAAATAAAGTGGTCATTGCATGGACCATAGTCATGCAAAA
Source organism: Centrapalus pauciflorus (assembly GCA_020465985.1). NCBI lineage: Eukaryota > Viridiplantae > Streptophyta > Magnoliopsida > Asterales > Asteraceae > Centrapalus > Centrapalus pauciflorus. Next base: position 58,213 of record JAANYP010001511.1, read on the forward strand.
TACAAGTTTACCTCACTTAAAAGAGCATATGGTTACACTTTTTAACACCTACGACCAAATTTGGCATAATTTTTTGTGACCAAAGCCCACAACATCACACTCGTTGTGTGACCAAATGGTTGCAATCAGCCACACACAAATAAAAATAAAGTGGCTATTGCTTGGACAATAGTCACATAAAATACAAGTTTACCTCACTTAAAAGAGCATATGGTCACAATTTTTAACACCTACGACCAAATTTGGTATAATTTTATGTGACCAAAGCCCACAACAACACACTCGTTGTGTGACCAAATGGTTGCAATCAGCCACACACAAATAAATATAATGTGGCTATTGCTTGGACAATAGTCACACAAAATACAAGTTTACCTCACTTAAAAGAGCATATGGTCACAATTTTTAACACCTACGGCGACATTCGACACAATTTTATGTGACCAAAGCCCACAAAAACACACTCGTTGTGTGACCAAATGGTTGCAATCAGCCACACATAAATAAAAATAAAGTGGCTATTGCTTGGACAATAGTCACACAAAATACAAGTTTACCTCACTTAAAAGAGCATATGATCACAATTTTTAACACCTACGGCCAAATTTGGCATAATTTTATGTGACCAAAGCCCACAACAACACACTCATTATGTGACCAAATGGTTGCAATCAGCCACACACAAATAAAAATAAAGTGGCCATTGCATGGACAATAGTCACACAAAATACAAGTTTACCATACTAAAAAGAGCATATGGTCACACTTTTTAACACCTACGGCCACATTTGGCAAAATTTTATGTGACCAAAGCCCACAAAAACACACTCCTTGTGTGACCAAATATTTGCAATCAGCCACACCCAAATAAAAATAAAGTGGTCATTGCATGGACCATAGTCACGCAAAATACAAGTTTCCCTCACTTAAAATAGCATATAGTCACAATTTTTAACACCTACGACCACATTTGGAATAATTTTATGTGACCAAAGCCCACAACAACAAACTCGTTGTGTGACCAAATGGTTGCAATCTGCCACACACAAATAAAAATAAAGTGGTCATTGCATGGACCATAGTCATGCAAAATACAAGTTTACGTCACCTAAAAGAGCATAGGGTCACACTTTTTAACACCTACGACCAAATTTGGCATAATTTTATGTGACCAAAGCCCACAACAACACACTCGTTGTGTGACCAAATGGTTGCAATCAGCCACACACAAATAAATATAATGTGGCTATTGCTTGGACAATAGTCACACAAAATGCAAGTTTACCTCCCTTAAAAGATCAAATGTTCAAACTTTTTAACACCTACGGCCACATTTGATATAATTTTATGAGACCAAAACCTACAACAACACACTCGTTGTGTGACCAAATGGTTGCAATCAGGGACACAAAAATAAAAATAAAGTGGCCATTGCATGGATAATAGTCACACAAAATACAAGTTTACCTCACTTAATATAGCATATAGTCACAATTTTTAACACCTACGACCACATTTGGAATAATTTTATGTGACCAAAGCCCACAACAACACACTCGTTGTGTGACCAAATGGTTGCAATCAGCCACACACAAATAAAAATAAAGTGGTCATTGCATGGACAATAGTCACACAAAATAAAAGTTTACCTCCCTTAAAAGATCATATGTTCAAACTTTTTAACACCTATGGCCACATTTGATATAATTTTATGTGACCAAAACCTACAACAACACACTCGTTGTGTGACCAAATGGTTGCAATCAGCCACACAAAAATAAAAATAAAGTGGCCATTGCATGGACAATAGTCACACAAAATAAAAGTTTACCTCCCTTAAAAGATCATATGTTCAAACTTTTTAACACCTATGGCCACATTTGATATAATTTTATGTGACCAAAACCTACAACAACACACTCGTTGTGTGACCAAATGGTTGCAATCAGCCACACAAAAATAAAAATAAAGTGGCCATTGCATGGATAATAGTCACACAAAATACAAGTTTACCTCACTTAAAATAGCATATAGTCACAATTTTTAACACCTACGACCACATTTGGAATAATTTTATGTGACCAAAGCCCACAACAACACACTCGTTGTGTGACCAAATGGTTGCAATCAGCCACACACAAATAAATATAATGTGGCTATTGCTTGGACAATAGTCACATAAAATGCAAGTTTACCTCCCTTAAAAGATCATATGTTCAAACTTTTTAACACCTACGGCCACATTTGATATAATTTTATGTGACCAAAACCTACAACAACACACTCGTTGTGTGACCAAATGGTTGCAATCAGCCACACAAAAATAAAAATAAAGTGGCCATTGCATGGATAATAGTCACACAAAATACAAGTTTACCTCACTTAAAATAGCATATAGTCACAATTTTTAACACCTACGACCACATTTGGAATAATTTTATGTGACCAAAGCCCACAACAACACACTCGTTGTGTGACCAAATGGTTGCAATCAGCCACACACAAATAAAAATAAAGTGGTCATTGCATGGCCCATAGTCATGCAAAATACAAGTTTACGTCACCTAAAAGAGCATAGGGTCACACTTTTTAACACCTACGACCAAATTTGGCATAATTTTATGTGACCAAAGCCCACAACAACACACTCGTTGTGTGACCAAATGGTTGCAATCAGCCACACACAAATAAATATAATGTGGCTATTGCTTGGACAATAGTCACACAAAATGCAAGTTTACCTCACTTAAAAGAGCATATGGTCACAATTTTTAACACCTACGGCCACAATTGGCATAATTTTATGTGACCAAAGCCCACAACAACACACTCATTGTGTGACCAAATGGTTGCAATCAGCCACACAAAAATAAAAATAAAGTGGCCATTGCATGGACAATAGTCACACAAAATAAAAGTTTACCTCCCTTAAAAGATCATATGTTCAAACTTTTTAACACCTACAGCCACATTTGATATAATTTTATGTGACCAAAACCTACAACAACACACTCGTTGTGTGACCAAATGGTTGCAATCAGCCACACAAAAATAAAAATAAAGTGGCCATTTCATGCATAATAGTCACACAAAATACAAGTTTACCTCACTTAAAATAGCATATAGTCACAATTTTTAACACCTACGACCACATTTGGAATAATTTTATGTGACCAAAGCCCACAACAACACACTCGTTGTGTGACCAAATGGTTGCAATCAGCCACACACAAATAAAATTAAAGTGGTCATTGCGTGGACCATAGTCATGCAAAATACAAGTTTACGTCACTTAAAAGAGCATATGGTCACACTTTTTAACACCTACGACCAAAATTGGCATAATTTTATGTGACCAAATCCCACAAGAACACATTCGTTGTGTGACCAAATGGTTGCAATCAGCCACACACAAATAAATATAATGTGGCTATTGCTTGGACAATAGTCACACAAAATACAAGTTTACCTCACTTAAAAGAAAATATGTTCACAATTTTTAACACCTACGGCGACATTTGGCACAATTTTATTTGACAAAAGCCCACAAAAACACACTCGTTGTGTGACCAAATGGTTGCAATCAGCCACACACAAATAAAAATAAAGTGGTCATTGCATGGACCATAGTCATGCAAAATACAAGTTTACCTCACTTAAAAGAGCATATGGTCACACTTTTTAACACCTGCGACCACATTTGGAATAATTTTATGTGACCAAAGCCCACAACAACACACTCGTTGTGTGACCAAATGGTTGCAATCACCCACACACAAATAAAAATAAAGTGGTCATTGCATGGACCATAGTCATGCAAAATACAAGTTTACGTCACTTAAAAGAGCATATGGTCACACTTTTTAACACCTACGACCAAAATTGGCATAATTTTATGTGACCAAAGCCCACAAGAACACACTCGTTGTGTGACCAAATGGTTGCAATCAGCCACACACAAATAAATATAATGTGGCTATTTCTTGGACAATAGTCACACAAAGTACAAGTTTACCTCACTTAAAAGAAAATATGGTCACAATTTTTAACAGCTACGGCGACATTTGGCACAATTTTATTTGACCAAAGCCCACAACAACACACTCGTTGTGTGACCAAATGGTTGCAATCAGCCACACACAAATAAAAATAAAGTTGTCATTGCATGGACCATAGTCATACAAAATACAAGTTTACGTCACTTAAAAGAGCATATGGTCACACTTTTTAACACCTACGACCAAAATTGGCATAATTTTATGTGACCAAAGCCCACAAGAACACACTCGTTGTGTGACCAAATGGTTGCAATCAGCCACACACAAATAAATATAATGTGGCTATTGCTTGGACTATAGTCACACAAAATACAAGTTTACCTCACTTAAAAGAAAATATGGTCACAATTTTTAACACCTACGGCGACATTTGGCACAATTTTATTTGACCAAAGCCCACAAAAACACACTCGTTGTGTGACCAAATGGTTGCAATCAGCCACACACAAATAAAAATAAAGTGGTCATTCATGGACCATAGTCATGCAAAATACAAGTTTACCTCACTTAAAAGAGCATATGGTCACACTTTTTAACACCTGCGACCAAATTTGGCATAATTTTATGTGACCAAAGCCCACAACAACACACTCGTTGTGTGACCAAATGGTTGCAATCAGCCACACACAAATAAAAATAAAGTGGCTTTTGCTTGGACGATAGTCACACATAATACAAGTTTACCTCACTTAAAAGAGCATATGATCACAATTTTTAACACCTACGGCCAAATTTGGCATAATTTTATGTGACCAAAGCCCACAACAACACACTCGTTGTGTGACCAAATGGTTGCAATCAGCCACACACAAATAAATATAATGTGGCTATTGCTTGGACAATAGTCACCCAAAATACAAGTTTACCTCACTTAAAAGAGCATATGGTCATAATTTTTAACACCTATGGCCACATTTGGCATAATTTTATGTGACCAAAGCCCACAACAACACACTCGTTGTGCGACCAAATGGTTGCAATCAGCCATACACAAATAAAAATAAAGTGGTCATTGCATGGACCATAGTCATGCAAAATACAAGTTTACCTCACTTAAAAGAGCATATGGTTACACTTTTTAACACCTACGACCAAATTTGGCATAATTTTTTGTGACCAAAGCCCACAACATCACACTCGTTGTGTGACCAAATGGTTGCAATCAGCCACACACAAATAAAAATAAAGTGGCTATTGCTTGGACAATAGTCACATAAAATACAAGTTTACCTCACTTAAAAGAGCATATGGTCACAATTTTTAACACCTACGACCAAATTTGGCATAATTTTATGTGACCAAAGCCCACAACAACACACTCGTTGTGTGACCAAATGGTTGCAATCAGCCACACACAAATAAAAATAAAGTGGCTATTGCTTGGACAATAGTCACACAAAATACAAGTTTACCTCCCTTAAAAGAGCATATGATCACAATTTTTAACACCTACGGCCAAATTTGGCATAACTATATGTGACCAAAGCCCACAACAACACACTCGTTGTGTGACCAAATGGTTGCAATCAGCCACACAAAAATAAAAATAAAGTGGCCATTGCATGGATAATAGTCACACAAAATACAAGTTTACCTCACTTAAAATAGCATATAGTCACAATTTTTAACACCTACGACCACATTTGGAATAATTTTATGTGACCAAAGCCCACAACAACACACTCGTTGTGTGACCAAATGGTTGCAATCAGCCACACACAAATAAAAATAAAGTGGTCATTGCGTGGACCATAGTCATGCAAAATACAAGTTTACGTCGCTTAAAAGAGCATATGGTCACACTTTTTAACACCTACGACCAAAATTGGCATAATTTTATGTGACCAAATCCCACAAGAACACATTCGTTGTGTGACCAAATGGTTGCAATCAGCCACACACAAATAAATATAATGTGGCTATTGCTTGGACAATAGTCACACAAAATACAAGTTTACCTCACTTAAAAGAAAATATGGTCACAATTTTTAACACCTACGGCGACATTTGGCACAATTTTATTTGACCAAAGCTCACAAAAACACACTCGTTGTGTGACCAAATGGTTGCAATCAGCCACACACAAATAAAAATAAAGTGGTCATTGCATGGACCATAGTCATGCAAAATACAAGTTTCCGTCACTTAAAAGAGCATATGGTCACACTTTTTAACACCTACGACCAAAATTGGCATAATTTTATGTGACCAAAGCCCACAAGAACACACTCCTTGTGTGACCAAATGGTTGCAATCAGCCACACACAAATAAATATAATGTGGCTATTGCTTGGACAATAGTCACACAAAATACAAGTTTACCTCACTTAAAAGAAAATATGTTCACAATTTTTAACACCTACGGCGACATTTGGCACAATTTTATTTGACAAAAGCCCACAAAAACACACTCGTTGTGTGACCAAATGGTTGCAATCAGCCACACACAAATAAAATTAAAGTGGTCATTGCATGGACCATAGTCATGCAAAATACAAGTTTACCTCACTTAAAAGAGCATATGGTCACAGTTTTTAACACCTGCGACCACATTTGGAATAATTTTATGTGACCAAAGCCCACAACAACACACTCGTTGTGTGACCAAATGGTTGCAATCAGCCACACACAAATAAAAATAAAGTGGTCATTGCATGGACCATAGTCATGCAAAATACAAGTTTACGTCACTTAAAAGAGCATATGGTCACACTTTTTAACACCTACGACCAAAATTGGCATAATTTTATGTGACCAAAGCCCACAAGAACACACTCGTTGTGTGACCAAATGGTTGCAATCAGCCACACACAAATAAATATAATGTGGCTATTGCTTGGACAATAGTCACACAAAGTACAAGTTTACCTCACTTAAAAGAAAATATGGTCACAATTTTTAACACCTACGGCGACATTTGGCACAATTTTATTTGACCAGAGCCCACAACAACACACTCGTTGTGTGACCAAATGGTTGCAATCAGCCACACACAAATAAAAATAAAGTGGTCATTGCATGGACCATAGTCATGCAAAATATAAGTTTACGTCACTTAAAAGAGCATATGGTCACACTTTTTAACACCTACGACCAAAATTGGCATAATTTTATGTGACCAAAGCCCACAAGAACACACTCGTTGTGTGACCAAATGGTTGCAATCAGCCACACACAAATAAATATAATGTGGCTATTGCTTGGACAATAGTCACACAAAATACAAGTTTACCTCACTTAAAAGAAAATATGGTCACAATTTTTAACACCTACGGCGACATTTGGCACAATTTTATTTGACCAAAGCCCACAAAAACACACTCGTTGTGTGACCAAATGGTTGCAATCAGCCACACACAAATAAAAATAAAGTGGTCATTCATGGACCATAGTCATGCAAAATACAAGTTTACCTCACTTAAAAGAGCATATGGTCACACTTTTTAACACCTGCGACCAAATTTGGCATAATTTTATGTGACCAAAGCCCACAACAACACACTCGTTGTGTGACCAAATGGTTGCAATCAGCCACACACAAATAAAAATAAAGTGGCTTTTGCTTGGACGATAGTCACACAAAATACAAGTTTACCTCACTTAAAAGAGCATATGATCACAATTTTTAACACCTACGGCCAAATTTGGCATAATTTTATGTGACCAAAGCCCACAACAACACACTCGTTGTGTGACCAAATGGTTGCAATCAGCCACACACAAATAAATATAATGTGGCTATTGCTTGGACAATAGTCACCCAAAATACAAGTTTACCTCACTTAAAAGAGCATATGGTCATAATTTTTAACACCTATGGCCACATTTGGCATAATTTTATGTGACCAAAGCCCACAACAACACACTCGTTGTGTGACCAAATGGTTGCAATCAGCCATACACAAATAAAAATAAAGTGGTCATTGCATGGACCATAGTCATGCAAAATACAAGTTTACCTCACTTAAAAGAGCATATGGTTACACTTTTTAACACCTACGACCAAATTTGGCATAATTTTTTGTGACCAAAGCCCACATCAACACACTCGTTGTGTGACCAAATGGTTGCAATCAGCCACACACAAATAAAAATAAAGTGGCTATTGCTAGGACAATAGTCACATAAAATACAAGTTTACCTCACTTAAAAGAGCATATGGTCACAATTTTTAACACCTACGACCAAATTTGGCATAATTTTATGTGACCAAAGCCCACAACAACACACTCGTTGTGTGACCAAATGGTTGCAATTAGCACACACAAATAAAAATAAAGTGGACATTGCATGGACAATAGGCACACAAAATACAAGTTTACCTCACTTATAAGAGCATATGGTCACACTTTTTACACCTACGGCCACATTTGGCATAATTTTATGTGACCAAAGCCCACAACAAAACACTCGTTGTGTGACCAAATGATTGCAATCAACACACACAAATAAAAATAAAGTGGCCATTGCATGGACAATAGTCACACAAAATACAAGTTTACCTCACTTAAAAGAGCATATGGTCACACTTTTTAACACCTACGGCCACATTTTGCATAATTTTATGTGACCAAAGCCCACAACAAGACACTCGTTGTGTGACCAAATGGTTGCAATCACCCACACACAAATAAAAATCAAGTGGCCATGCATGGACAATCGTCACACAAACTACCAAGTACCATACGTAAAAGAGCATATGGTCACACTTTTTAACACCTACGGCCACATTTGGCATAATTTTATGTGACCAAAGCCCACAAAAACACACTCCTTGTGTGACCAAATGGTTGCAATCAGCCACACCCAAATAAAAATAAAGTGGTCATTGCATGGACCATAGTCACGCAAAATACAAGTTCACCTCACTTAAAATAGCATATAGTCACAATTTTTAACACCTACGACCACATTTGGAATAATTTTATGTGACCAAAGCCCACAACAACAAACTCGTTGTGTGACCAAATGGTTGCAATCAGCCACACACAAATAAAAATAAAGTGGTCATTGCATGGACCAT